>JAODLL010005699.1:0-10387 GCA_026546735.1 Forbesichthys agassizii
CTCTCTCTCTCTATCTCTCTCTCTCTCTCTCTCTCTCTCTCTCTCTCTCTCTCTCTCTCTCTCTCTCTCTCTCTCTCGATGTCTCTCTCTCTCTCGCCCACTCATCCTGCCCGAGATAGTAAAGATATGTCATTCCTAAAATGCCTGTTGCCGACATGACCAATCAGACTCAATGTAACATTAGTGCGAACTAGGACGATTTGACCAAAAAGTTATATTTCGCTTAGTTTGGCAAATATTGCGATTGCTATTTGCGATTACGATATAGTAAGCAGCTCCAATAATTTTCAATAGTTTCCTTTGTTATCAAAGCTTAAAAGTGCTGTGTATTATATTTTAAATCTAGCAGCAAACAAATATGTTCTAGGATACAATACAGTATAGTGGAGTATATATTTTAAACAGAGATTGAATTGATGCTGGCGTGCTTAGTGTGGGGTCCCCTGTTGGAGCTGCTGCCCCCGCGACCCGACTCTGGATAAGATGGATTGATGGTGCTTAGTGTGTGTGAACTCCAGTGGTAAAAGGTCATATAGAACCACTTAAATTAGAAATAAAACATAAGTAATGAGGTAGACAACATGTTTTTTGAAATATGTAGGATATTAAGCAATTAAATCAAATTAAAATTGAATAAAGTCTCAAAGTGACAGGCTATAGCTAAATTCATGCAAACTGTAAAATAAGGATTTTCTGCCAGTCCATCAAACAAGCACTGGTCTTCTCAAGTAGCTAACAACTGAATATCTGATAAATGTAATTGTGAAGATCACCATTTAATCCAATTACTTGGATTATATGGTGATCAAAAAGTTGTTTTTCTTTTCTTTCAAACTTTGCCCTTTTTTGATTTTGTATCGCTCCAGTAAAACAGGTAGGCTATTCAATTAAGCATGTGCTCCAAGAGAACAGGGCCGATAGATCACGGGCTGTTTAGGCTATATTCATCGGTGTGTTTGGTCATTTTTTGCATGGTGTCCCTGCACCATGCGCCAACGTGCACTACACGTGCACTACCGCGGTCGGAACTTTGTGCTTGCCATTCTGCAAATCAACCGATTCTTCTGGGCAGTACGATCATTATTTACACAGGCCTGCCTCTCTGGTCCACGTAGCTGAATCCGATATGATCCGAACAACAACAACAACATTTCTTTGGCACCAGTTCGGCCTCACCTGCTCGTCTTACATTTGTTATAAAAGTTCAAGCAAGCCGATCATGCATTAGAAACACGCGGGGGTAGAAAACATCGTTCTCAAGGCTGTTAGTGAATCTGCCTTGTTGACCACGATGCCATTCTGACTTCTGCATAAAAACGAAACATGCCTAAAACCTGTTGTGACCGTTACTGTGTATTCACAACCAACAGTAAGTAACAAACCCATAATTAAGTTGTTAGAAGATTTGCTGTCGAACCTAACAACCTAGTCGTTAAGGAAATTAATATTGGTAGGCGCATAACTTGGAGAGTTTCTTTTCCCCCGGTTGGCGTGGTTGGTTTTCAGGGTAACCTAGCAGTCACTCCGCGCAGTGCGTGAAGATTATTTATAAATAATCGCAGGCTTTTGCAGTTACGTAATCGCACAAGGCTAAATCGTGATTTCGATTGAAATGTGATTAATTGTGCAGCCCTAGTGCGAACCTATCAGAGGTAACGCCAGTGTCAAGCCTGCAGTATATAAAGTAGTCATGCCAACAATCGGATGTCATGCATAAGCTAATGAGCCATGTAATATTCTCCACCACTTCAAAAGAGTTAGCATCACCCATAGACTTAATTAATAGATAGACACTCACAATGAATTATTCTGTGCTCATTGTCACAGTGAAGCACGAGTTAAACCGATAATTAATTTAAGAATTCGGTGTGTATTGCAGTTGGTCCTATAGGCTGCAGTACCACCCGTCGCCACACGTCACGGCTGCTTCAAGCCTAGAGTCAGACCCTGCTCCCGTGGCTTCACCAATTAAATGTAATGGAACAAATTACTTTGAAATTAGTGGAAGCTTAAAGGTATGGTCGTCATTCTAGCTCAGCCCTTCTTGCTATCTTTGAGCTCAAGTCAAAACAGTATCGGAGTATTACGGAGCCAGGGCTGTGTAGAAGTATCAGATTATTTATTCAGCACGCACAGAGAACGGTAAACTAGCGAAATGCAAAGAGATATTTGGGGAATTTGACAAAAAGCGCATTAGCTTACATTTAGCTTGAAATAGCTGACTATACCTTTAAATATAGTGGAACAATAGCACAAATTCCTCTGAAGTGAGTGGAAAGTTAAGACGTCGGTTTTACAAATCAATACTGATAATGAATTCCAGCTCCGCTTCTATGATTGGCTGTGCGTTATAGCCAGGCAAATCAATCAAATCATAAGCTTATCAGAACCCAAGTGGGATCAATGTGGGCAGGGCCCTTTTAGGCACTAACGGGCCCCGCCCACCTGGACACTGATTGCTCAGTACCACCTGCCTGAGTAACAACTGACTTTCCAACTGACTGATATGTACGGAGTCTGAGGCGAAGCAATATCCAGATGCTGTTGCTCTAATTAAAACAAATTGGCAGGTAGGATGTGTGTAATAAGATGTCAGTTTCACTTATTTAGAGTAGCAATGAAAGGCCTTACTGTACATGATGTTAAAACAATTATCTCACACTATTGAATATCAAAATGGAACATATTTTCAGTGAATCACACTGAAACAACATCAAAACAATATTTTCTATTTGTAGGCCATCTATATAATTGGTCTATATTGGCATCACTCACTGTAGTGAATAATGGCGTATAGTTCCAGATTTAGAATCATTAGTGATAATCATGCCTCAGCGTGATCCCATCTAAATGTTATAGCAGAATATAAACAATTGTTTCTGAGGTATTTATTCAATGGGAATATGAAAATATCCCACATATGCTGCGTTCAAATAAAACTTGTGATTACGACATGCATGGAAGTCGTACATAATGTAGCTTAAACACAAAGCTTTCAGAAAAGTTCCACTTATAATGCTGTGAATACGGACTTTACTGTGTCATGGAGTTTTATTGTGAACACGGTGAATAATGCTGTTATTAAGGAAGAGAGAGAGAGAGAGAGAGAGAGAGAGAGAGAGAGAGAGAGGGGTGGGGGTATAGATTCACGGTGGTTTGGCACAGACATTGTGTAGGTTGTTATGACAGGTACACACAAGTATCTACTGTATACACAAAACATCCCAGTCCATGTGACACACACACACACACACACACACACACACACACACACACATCCAGGAACAGCACAAAGAAAGATACACAAACTTTGACACAGTGTGATGTACAGGTAGACAGACAAGTAGGTGTGTGAGAGCGTGATAGAGGGGAGAAACTGTGTGTTGTGTGTGTGTGTGTGTGTGTGTGTGTGTGTGTGTGTAGGTGTGTGTGTGTTGGTGTGTGTGTGTAGGTGTGTGTGTGTGTGTGTGTGTAGGTGTGTGTAGGTGTGTGTAGGTGTGTGGGTGGTGAGTGTGTGTGTGTGTGTGTGTGTGTGTTGCGGGGGGTGGAGCAAAGAAGAGGCTGAACGAGGAAGCCCGTAAAACCCATGTGTGTGTGTTGCTTGTGTGTTGCTTGAGTGTTGCTTGTGTGTGTGTGTGTGTGTGTGTTGCTTGCTCACCAACATGTGCAGATATGAATGATTGTCGCTGACTGTAGGTTTGTAACGGGGGGCTCGTCCCCGCCAGGGACGCGAACCCCGCCCTCCCGCGTCGAGAGCAAACGCTCAGCAAGGCACGCTAAAAGCCAGCGCGCACGCCACCAGAGCGAGTGAGGCTTAACAGCTGACTCACAGAACCGTACTAGTATTTTAGACTGGCACGTCTATCTAACAAATGTTTTTAACTGTAAAGCACGCTGAGTTGCACATTGTGTATGAAAGGTGCTATACAAATAAAGTTTATTATTATTATTATTATTAATATTATATTATTATACCTTAAGACCTTAATGAAACTGAAAGGAATGACAAAGGGCTGCGTTGGGATGGATGTGTGTTGCATTTCACTCTTCTGGGATGTTTATGGCTGTGCAGTGATGTCATGAAGGACATCTTTACGCAGAATGTCTTACAGATGTTATGTTGTTTTATCCAACAGTGTGACACAAACTACCTGAACATTACCCATCTGGAATACACCAAACATGGTGAGCCTTATGGCTGCAGAGTAATGGGGACAACATCCACACAAACCAAACTATTTATCACGGGGGTTTCCAGATGTCCCCGGGACATTTCCCCTCCTCTGTGTCTCTGCCTCAGACAATGAATGAAACATGAAGCTGTTCCTCCTAGCAAAGACAAAATCCACAACAACGGGCTGTTGGCCTGGGCCTCAAACAGCCGACCAATATGGCCAGCGGTCACTTTAACACATTAACCGTAGTCTATACTGTGAAGCCAGTGAGTCACTGGCTGTTCACTCTCCATAGGCGCCTTTGTACATGCTAATCTACACCGCCTCTAGGCCACAGACGGTCGGTCCATTAACACGTGAATGTGATAAATAAAAGGATCCTACCAACTGTTCTTCTTACTGTTATTTTAACATTTGCGCCAACTTTGTGTATTCGTCAACAGTATAGACGCTAGACAGGCCGTTTTAACTGACGTCAAAATCACAAGAAAAACACAGCACGCAGCGTGTATTTTACTATACCATATATCATAATTTATCATAACTGGAGCGGGTAGACAAGTTGGCACGGTGCACTGGTGACCAGTTTACTTAAACGTCAGGTCCATTATTCCTTAAAGCAGCGTTCTCTGTCTGGGGATGACGATGGTGAGCAACGTCTCTCAATTTACATGTCCGTGAGGCGCTTGTGTGCCACCAAACCCACAGAAACCCAGCGGCAATGGACTATGGATTATCTATTACAGCCAACATGCCAGCTCTTATTATTCGCTAAAACATGACTGAAACGCAAACGAACAAACGCACCGTGACGTCGCTCGAAGGTGAATTAGCCACACGGTGGCTTTGTCTGAGGGTCTACTGGCTACTGGGGGGTACGAAGGTTGGGGCGGGGGTTAGGGGGTGCTCCATTACGAAGGCTAGGATGGTCGATGGTCAAATTTGCTTTCTCCGTCGGTGTCTGTCTGTCACCCTACACACAGAAATGTGGTCTAAAACACGGTGCTGGGCTGCAGTGGATCAATCCCAACATTGCAGATGCTATTGAGCTTCGCTGGTGGTGAAAACGCCCAATTTCCCCGGTATTATATTCGAAACAAAACCATCGGCCATTGCAGTTGACAGCCTCCTCTATGAGAACTGGGTGGGGACTACATAGATGGATCTCCCGTTTTCTTCAAATTAGACCCCACTCGGGAAGGAATCGCTCAGCCATACACGGGCCGAGTTACATTCAGGGAAATAAAACAATGACATGGTCATATTCAACTGGCACACTCCTGAACGCGCGGCGGTGCTCCCACTGTGTCCGTGCAAGCTCAACCCTTCTCCTGAGGAGTGTTCAATGGCCGCGCACAGGAGCGGACCAAACCAACATCCAAATTGAGCCGTTACTCCCGTCTAAACAGTAAAAAGACAATGTAAAGACTGACGGGTTGTTACGTGGGAGACACACTGGCGATTGTCGCCGTTTTAAAATATAGTCTAATATCCAGATGAACATCCTGCGATTTCTCACACCGCTTTCAACGAGGGAAAACTGTGTATATGAGGGGCTGCTTCACTGGTGCATTTTCACTAACATGCATTGTCGAGAAAAGCGCTTTATTAAATGTCCCAGACGTACATTCTCAGAAGAATAAAGTCCAGGTGTTACAATAGAGCATGAAATCTATACTTACAATGCACCTGGAGCCCACCGCGGCTGGTCTCCCGTGTTTTCAAATGGAAGAGCTTGGAGAGGAATAAAATAAAAATCCGATATGCGATGCAGGCGAATGTATAAAAGATCTGTACTTAAAAAAACATTACAAAAGAGTGTCTGTTGGCCTCATGTTTGCGCACGTCCCCTCGCCGACACATAACAGTTATTCCCGTTCCCGATCCGCAATTCCCATTCTTCTCTTCCAGGACGGCTGAGGGCAGGACGACGCACGCGCTTTGCGTCCCCGTCGTTTCCTGTCCAGCCCTGAAAGACACTAACCATATTAGGGTCCGATCCCCCAAAACACAACACACACACAAGGGGATACTTTAGAGATAAGTAGATTATAGCGGATCATCGACAAGTGCTGGCTGGTCCATTCTTACGCAAGTTAGATTTACAACGTTCATTCTGTGAAAACGCTAATAGCAAATATTATTATTATATTCATTTGTATTAACGCATTCCTATAGGTATAAACACAATATGCCTTTGTTTGCTTAAAGGTGACTACTTAATTCCGTTTGGCAGCCAGCCTATGTTCATACATGCATCATACCGAAAAATTGCAATTATAGCCTACCTTACTGGAATTAGCCTACAGCCAATATGGCCAATCTTTAAAGGCAACTGTTCTGCCATCTAGCGAACACATCAAGACACTGCAGTCTGATCGGACGTGTCCGTTCAAAGTGATTTGCAATGTTATAATGTGGTCTCTGGTGTAAATCTTAAATAACTACACGTCTCAAAGAGTTATAGCAAATTTATGTCTATGTATGAATAAAAACACAAGTTAACATAAAACGCGTCTACCCAAAAAGGCTAAAAGACTAAAATGCATTTAGTTTAAAAAAAGTTAGTTTTGGTAACACGTTATAATGACACATTTGTTTCCATGCATGCCAATAGTGCCAGCCCTATAAAAGTGACTGAAGATAAAGGGAGTGGCTGCAGATGCTATACAGGATATACACACTGGCTATACCTACTGTTATTGTCTACTACAGTACCCCACGACAGCAAGCAACGTGCGTGAAAACACAATCAGAAAGTTGATCCCGTCCCGGAGCATCAGATATCGGCATGAGTATTTGAGTGACAAATAGGTTAAGGTCGTTCTGCCCGTTTTCACGGAGCATAGACGTCTGAAACTTGTTTTAATCGAGAAAAGACAACATGAACTTGTGCTTCAGTAGGATTTTTGCCGTTCTCCTTGGCCTCGGTTCAGTTCGTGCACTCGAAAATAATGTCTGTACGTGCACAGGTAAGTTGAAGGCCTTTTTCTTTGCTTGGATGGATTTAAAGTAGATCTCTGTGCAATGCAATTCCAAAGCCATGCAATTATTCAGGTTTACGTGTGGCCTAAATAAACAGAAAAAATAAACAAACCGACGTGGAATAAATCAATCAAGTATATTATAAAGCTAATGTGTAGCTATACCCGCTCAAGTTACAATTGGTTTTAGTGATCTTATGCACAATTAAATGTGCTAAAACTACATTATTGTAATGATTGGTATTGCTACCGGTGCTTGTTTATGGACACGAAACGCGTCAGGTTTTCATACATTTGTTAAATATATAGGCCCATATAAAATAGTAACGGTAGCCAGCTGGTAGCGGCGCAGTGATTACTCCTCACTCCGTCACCTCGAAGGACGCTCTGGCGGTGTAGGTCAGAATTAATTTATTTAGTTGGTTGAGCTTCAGCTTTCTGCGTGGGAGGTTGGGGTTCGAGTACCGGAGGAGAATGGACTATCTCCGAGTCGAGATGTATAAAGGCACTTCTGCCATGAAATATTTGTGATTTTGGCTATCTGAGACAATTAACGTTTAGTGCACAGTAGGGCAGTATAGCTATAGCCAGTAGTCTGTCTCACTATCCTACCAGTACAGCCCTATCAGTAGCCTACAATAAAGACATTTAATAACTTGCTTTTTTTCTCTATTGTCCTCAATTGTCAACCGTCGTCTTTAAAAGGAGTGTAGCACAGAGGCTTATTTTGGAGATGTGTGTGGGTTGAGAACGTAGAGATATGAGTCAAAGATCAAAATGTCAGACTTTTAGGGAGCCGTGAAAATATTTTAACATAGCATATAGGCTATCATGTTAATTTTTCATTATTAAAATAATTCGATCTAATTATATTAGGCTAATTACATCAGAAAATCGCATTTTTTGATATTACTAAAAAGGTAGACTATGCAATTGTAAGATAATACACATTTAGTCAAAATCTATCCTTTCAGGAGGCAGAGAACACATACCGTTCGCTATGCCTGCTGAAAAAATAATACTTATCACACAGCGCCTGGCTCCAATAATGTTAACATAAACAAAGTGGTGCAGGCTGCACCACACAAAACCTATTGCCTTTTGCACTGCACAGGGCTGGATTATAGACGGGGCACATGGAGCCTCTGACCAATAGGGGCCTCCGGCTTCCTCGACCTCTTTCATTACAATAACATGGACAGCCAGAGGCATCCCAGCACGGTCTGCATCGAAAGCTTCTATTTATGAGTTGGGAACTAAGGATGCCTGTGCCCAGGGGCCTCAGAGGACCTTAATCCGTCCTTGGCAAAGCACTTTAAATGTGTGGGGCAGCATTAAAGGGAGAGGTGTTTTAGTTTTTATTAGAGTTTGAATTGAGAAAGAGTTCTCCAGAATGATTTACTCGGAGAGACATGGATTAAGTTTATATTTCAAGACTAAGGACCTGCTTGGAGAATAGATTTGTTTGTTTGTATAAGTACTGTATATGTTTTATAACTTGTATGTTTTAAGATACTTCTTGGCCAGGTCTCTCCTGAAAAAGAGATTTTAATCTCAGTGAGATTGCCTGGTTAAATAAAGGTAAAAAAATAAAATAAAAAATTTTAGACTTGGACTAGGTTTAAACCATGTCTGAGAACCCGACCATAGAAGGACTTTGCATACCTCCCGTTGCGCAATGGGGGGGTGGGGGGTCAGAGAGTCACGGAGCAAGAGGAAGAACCACAGATATACACCATCAACCATAGAAGACCAGGCATTACAGCCTGTCCAAGCTGCCATGCCGGCTGCTTCCGGTGGGCACAGCTAAGCGTGCTTGAGACTGACCAGGGCTGGGAAGTAACTGATTACATGTAATGCATTACTTGTAATATGATTAAGAAAACAGATTACAAGTAACTGTAATCCATTACAGTTACTTGTAATATGTTTAAGAAAACAGATTACAAGTAACTGTAATCCATTACAGTTACCAGATAAAATAGCAAAATCAGATTACATTTTTTAAATTAGGTAATTACTTCTAGGACTACTTTCAAATATAAAAGGGACGCTTGCGGAAGAAAAATGCATAAAACAATTGGATGTTGCTTTGTTAACCTTTCATTAATGTCAATCAATAATTGAAATAAAGTCCAAAATCATAAGGTCCTGACCCCCTGTGCAACATAAACGGTCACAAAAATACAACGATTTGCCGTACCATTGCAGTCAATTGCTTGGGGTGGCATTTCAAAGATCAATGTTTACGCGTGAAGTAATCTTAGAGTGATGGAAAGCATTCAGATTATGTTACTACATTTAGGTAATGCAAAAATAATCATTATAATTTTAGTCTGGTAACTATAGTAACAGATTACGTTTAAAAAATAACCTACCCAACCCTGAGAATGACTAACTCTGCCGTTAATGTGTCTCTACAGAAGAAGTGAAAGCCGTCTTCGTAGCGGACGGCGAGGCCGTTTCTGTGCCTTGTCCCAAAGTGTCGGCCAACGAGATGAACTTCCACCTGCTAAAGAACCAAGAAATGATGGCGTTCACCATACACAACGCCAGCACACACCACAGAGTACTGCAGCCCGGGGTGGAGATACACACCAACGACACAGCCATCCGCTTTGAGCTGACTGGGGACAAAGCCCAGGAGCCTGGCTTGTACAGCTGCAAGGCAGTAATAACATTTCCTCCGCCTGTCAAAATGTATCTCAACGCATCCAGGGTCCTCATCGTGACGGGAGGAGGTAAGTCCTGATGTCCTTAGAGGCAAGTCTCGCTACTCGGCAGCCATCTTTGAAGTGAGGTTGTCCCGCGAGCGGGAAGCCTATAGTTTCAAAAGTTAAAGGTTACAAGGTGCAGAAATATTACCAAATGTAAATAATAATATACATCAACCAAATAAATAATAATAAAAAATAAATAATAAGTGTGTTAACATTATGACAAAAAACTCAAATTCAAAGGGCTCAGGGCTCAATGGGCGTGTTCGTAATGTCCCCCCACACCCCCTCCCCCGTTCAACTCTAGGCTATTGGCAACATTCTTAAGCGGTGCAACTCACTCTCTAGCTAGCTGCAATGGCCCGTCTTTAAGCAGGTGCGATTGGCTCAGTAAAACGGTGTATTTCAACCAATCAATCAATCTTTATTTATACAGCACTTTTCATACAAATTCATGTAACACAAAGTGCTTCACACTACAACGTCATTAAAAACAATACAAAATGAGTAA
>JAODLL010005700.1:0-10387 GCA_026546735.1 Forbesichthys agassizii
TAACCTACTACATTTATGGCAGTTATGTAATTTCGACACAAATGTCAGTTGGTTTCACTGACTTTCACACTAAAAGGCCCTTCTGAACTTCAGCAGCACAGCGGTGCACTCAAAGTGTCCGGGGATGAGAGAGCAATCCCATTGTACAGCACATATGTATACTTGTACAAATGTGAGCGAAACCCACATTTAAGTGATTAGTGGTTTTTAAATAGTAAACAGTTCAGACAAAAGCCCAGGTGGTGAGCAACATGCCCATTAGCATTACCCAAAAGTGTGTGTGTGTGGGGGGGGGGGGGGAGGGGCTAGTGAGAGTGCCTGTGCTTTGCTTTGTGATACACTGGGAATGGAAAACCTTGTTGTAACTTGTTGCTGAACTGACTTAACATTGAAGGGCTCCAAAACAGGATTTCACAGCAACAAAGCGCTGCCCTAGCCCTGTGTGTGTGTGTGTGTGTGTGTGTGTGTGTGTGTGCGCGCGTGCGTGCGCACGTGTTTGCGTGTGTGTGCGTGCACAACCGTGTGTGCATGATGGACAGAGTTGGAGGGATGGTGCATATTCCGCTTACATTGCGTGACAGATGGAGAGAGAACGAGAGTGAGAGTGTGTATACAGCCTAAGGTTGTGTGTGTGTGTGTGTGTGTGTGTGTGTGTGTGTGTGTGCATCGTCGTACTGTAGGTGAGTTGTTTTTGACTTATAAACAAACAAAAGTTAAAGAGACCAACAGACCAACCAGGCAAAATATAAAGACAACTTGAGCAAGAGAGTGATTGGGGGAGGGGGGGAGGGAGGGTGGGAGGGAGGGAGGGACGATTTGGAAGATTCCAAAGTGGGTTGTCGTGGAGACTGAAACGGGACAGTGGAGCCCCACAATCCCTAGTTTGATTGGCGTCAGGGCGTTACTGTCAGTCACGAACACCTGCACCCAGAACACAACCACAAGCATGCGCGTACGCACGCACACACACACACACAAACACAGTGCAATACAGATGATCCACACATACATGTCAGATGTATGTTAAGTGCTCTAAAAACACAGCCTGGAGCACTAGACACCTTACAGAGATGTCTGAACATATTCTACAGGTTGTTCTTGCTACACTATGTGTGATCTTCCATTGTCCTATATTACTAAACTATGAAATGTTGGGGAATTGTATCTGTCAGTCATATGCGAGCTCACGATGTCACCTGTGTGACAACATCAAAGAGCCTTGTATTACAGGGAACATTTTTGCCATATTGTGTCCCAAAGCACAGTATGGCAGAATTTTAACCTCGTGCCACATATTAACATTAAAGTACACATTTCTATTGTCAGGGCTCAGCGTGCGGTCCCATTGTGAGACAAATATATTCATCATGGCATATTTGTCATGCAGCCAATTCGTGGTGACAAATGTGTGCACTATATTTACACAGACCAGACACACCCCTGAGAAGTCTGTGAAAAAAATGGTATGCATATTATTATTTTATTTTATTTTATTATTGTTATTATTATTACCTGAAAGCCAGTCAGTTACTGACATTTACAAATATTTTAAGACTTTAAACTGTACTTTAGTGTGTTATTTTAGAATCTGATTGAACTAATTCCCATAGCAAGCCTTTACATTATAAGATCAGTAAGCCTATTAAGTTAAGCCATCAATGCAAACACTTTCACCTGAACACATAAATACTTTAAAATTATCCTGTAATAGCTGCTACTGTAACAATAATAGCATCATGTTGATGTGATATTTTTTAACAATTAGTATTAAAGTAATGATTTTGAACCTGTGAAAACAGGCATTCTTTGACATAACAGGTAGTGGATGAAGTTGGATATAGACTAAATGCCAGCATGCCCCTTGTAGGTTTGGGAAACACTGCTCTTAACAAAGACCTTGGAAAAAAGCATAATAAAGGATCTATTTGGCCAAACCAACAGACCTCTTCCTTATTCTCATAGACCTCTAAAGTAATTCTGTGGCTATTGTACCCAAATCAATACCCTTGTATAGAGACACATCTTGAAGACAATGATTAAAAAGGTCAGACGTCTCAAAAACGACTAGGCTCACAAGCATACACAAGTTAATTTCTTTACTGAAAGAAATGTAGGCCTATCTGAAATGTGTTTTTTTCTCCATTACATTATTTTGGTATTAGGGCCTAATAGTATAGGCTAACAACTCTATGAATGCACTGCAAGGAGTAATCTCATTTCCTCATTTCCCTGAATGAGATACTAGAAAAATACCTAATGCCTAAATGTTTGGGTTGTTGTAAACATGGTTTTATATTTGTAAAACAGTGTAGGCCTATTTGAATTTAAGTTACCAAAAAACTTCAAACAAATACAATAAAGAAAGAAAATCGTAATAAAATACCAATAAATGGATACACAGCATATAATTAATATCGCACTTCTTTACGCTACTTGTCCTTATTGAAAGTGCCCTCCACACCCTCCATCGCGCCACCACCAACAAGTGCCTTGCCCACTGTATACGCCCGCGCCTTTTCACATGCAAATTGTTATGCATTCGCGCACGAGGAAGCCAGATCTCTCCTGCTATTGGTCCAAAGCCCTGATACAACTGCTCGAGTGAAAGGGAAAACTTTTATGTAAACACGCTCCGCTCTTCAGTCTGAACTGCAAGTCTATCTGCGCCGTGACGTGCTGTAATCTCCAACCATTCCAAAGACAGATAAGATATAGCCGTTCTTTACCCCCCCTCCCCTCCGCAAACTTTGTGCTTCAGTATAAACTGGACCTAATGGTCGTTTTAAGCAAACTTTTAATTTGTTAAGTTGCACCGCGCTCGTTACTTGGGTTTGCCCTCGCTCATTAGCTGATTCCGACCAGCCGGTGCTCCCTGCTCGGCCTGCCTGACAACCTGCTGAAAGACCTGGCCACGCGTCGCCAGGTAAGACGGCGACGAAGGTTGTTACCGTGTGCTTTTGCTTTTTGAGCCAGCTTCTATTTTGTTACGAGAAAATCAATAATCTTGCACAGCGAATATGTACAGCATGATGGAGCACGAGTTGAAGCCCACCGGCCAGCCCCCGTCTCACCAAACGACGCAAGGGATGTCGCCGGTCACCGGCAACATGACTGGAAACATGGGCAGTAACGGCAACTCTCACCCGGGCTCCAAGACCGCGTGCCCCCCTGGGGTCGACCCCATGGATAAAGTAAAGCGGCCTATGAACGCGTTTATGGTCTGGTCTCGGGGTCAGAGGCGCAAGATGGCCCAGGAGAACCCCAAGATGCACAACTCTGAGATCAGCAAGCGTCTGGGCGCCGAGTGGAAACTGCTCACAGACGCCGAGAAGCGGCCCTTCATCGACGAAGCCAAGCGTCTCCGGGCAGTCCACATGAAGGAGTACCCGGACTACAAGTACAAGCCACGCCGCAAAACCAAGCCCCTGCTGAAGAAAGACACCCAGGTGGGCAAGTATCCACTGTCGGCCGGGAACCTGCTGGCGGCGGCGGCGGCTCAGGGGCAAGGTGGTAGTCCCAGGATGGACAGCTACGGCTGGGGCCCCACTGGGGGGTACGCCGGCATGCAGGGCGAGGCGCTCGGCTACACGCAGCAGCTCCACCGCTACGACCTGTCGGCCCTCCAGTATCCACCTGCAATGTCTGCAGCACAGACTTACATGAATGGAGCGAACTCTTACAGGTGAGCTCTAAGAGGAAAACGATGATTTTTCAGGCCTTGTAATTATAACTATGATGTATGTCAAACGCAATTATTATATTGTCATTTTCAGAAGCCTGTGATTCACGACGACTAGCCAAGAACATATTTCAGTTGCTTTTAAATTAAAAATTGCCCAAAATAATTTGTGATAAATTGTCTGAGACCTATTTAAAAATTTAGTTAAATTGTAATTGTAATAAGTCTATTTTCAAATTGCCCTTTTTTTTTCTTCAATGTAACATTACATTTAGACAGACTATTTCTTTTAAATAAAGTAGTCAAGGCAATTTGCTGATAAAAATAAAATAAATCTGCAAATTTACTTCCAGAAACTTACAGGATAATGAAAACTGCTCCTTAATTTGTTGAACAACACACAAATAGCTTGAATTCAGCGTAAATATAGTTCTGAATCTGATAATCCAACCTGTTTGTTGCCAAACTGGATTTGCTTGCTTGTCTGAAATTAAGATGAGTGATCAACCGTTTAAGTTCTCTCAGAAGAACCCTTGTAACCCAAGTTGCAGATAAGATTTGGTCTCTTATCTTAACATTTCAATCTAAGGTGGCAATATTTTAATAGAACTACTGATGTCACATTAGTTAATGTGATCAAAGCAGGAACTTGTAGGGGACAAATGTGCATATTTACAGAAATGGTCTAAAATAATTGCTGTGCTTTAACCGCAGCCAAATACTTAACTGAAAGGCTCAACTAATGTTTCTCAATCACTGGTAAACCATTAAGCCCATTAAACATGTATATGAAGCCTAAATCGTTGGCAGCACTTTGCGTTTGATGGTTTTGCATGCCACACACCGATTGCATGTTGATGGTGACTTCACTGCAATGGCCAGGAGATCTTGGTGTGTGGTCCATTACCCACAGTTCCTCACTGCATTTCAATGAGAGCAACTGGCTGTGCTTTCAGAGAGCAATGTCACATTTGGCAGGGAAAAATAAAAATCCCCCACAAAAATGTTTACACCGTTTTAAGATTACCTTTTTTTCTATATTACACATTTGGCCAGTATCTCCCCTCTAACCTGTGGCAAGTCCACGTTTATTTTCAAAAACTTGTCCTGGTTTCATGTTAGTGGACTTACTTGTTTGAACTTGTCTTTAGACTGAACAACTAACTGCAAACCCCACTGGGCTGTATATTAATGAGCTGCCATGTTAATGTGCCTGTTTAGGTTGAGACCTAAACTCTTTGCTCTGTACACATGCGCTATTACAACACATGCTAATTGTGTGATGACCAAGATTCATCATTTCGTTCAATAAGAGAAGAGAACTTAATCAAAAGTTTGTCTGTCAAATGTGTTCCTAAAATTCTGTCTTTTCATTGTGAATAAACATGAAGGGATAAAGGGGCCATTTTAGTTTGATAACGTATCTTTAAAATGGTGGTTTTGAAAATGGTGGTTTTGGGGAGGATTTTCAGATGACAGTGCAAACTAGGCCAACGTTAATTTGTAGATGCAGCCAGCAGTCTTTTATCCCTCCTTTGTTTGTTTGAACATGCAGGTGCACCGGTCATTATGAACAATCTCACTGTTTATATGGCCGCAGTACTTTTAGTCTTAACTCCTTGCCCAATCCTAAAAGGAATAGTCAGGTTAAGTTTAGAACGGCTATCTTCAACAACATTGCAATGCTTGGATTTCTTTTAATTTAACAAATGTAATTTTATTTTCAGTTGGAGACCACAAACCCTCCAATTAATCAAGTAAGATTTAGCCTAGCTAGCACTTCACCCCAAAGGTTGTCTGAGCACAAATGATAATGCACTACCCTGGGCTGAATAAAATAAAAGGCCTTAAACATGCATTAGTTCTCTTTCCTCCTATTCAGTGTTTGTTGTTTCTGGAACATGCTGCTTTAACTTCCCTCTGTCATAAGTAAACGTCTAGCCACGTCTTAAAGCATCTGTCACTCACGTGTGCTTCTTTTGGCTCTACATTTGCTAGCTTCGTCCCTGTGATGGTGCCTCTGTCTAACACGGCGTCTCTCAACAGCCCCATGTCCTACGGCAGCAGCCCCCAGCAGCCCAGTCCCGTATCGATGTCCATGGTGAAGCCAGAGCCCGTGTCCCACTCCCCTCCGACCGGGAACCCCAACCACCACAGAGGGCCTCTGCAGGGAGACCTCAGGGACATGATCAGCATGTACATCCCAGGGGGGGACACCAGCGACCCCACGGCCGCACAGAGGGGGTACACCAGCGTCCAGCAGCACTACCTCAGTGGGACGGTCCCCCTCACACACATCTGACTGGGAGGAGGCTGCGGAGAGTGCTGGGATTAAAGACTGGTGTGGGGAGGGAGGGTGGGAGAGGTCCCGCCGAGGCGCACCTTGCTGAGTCGGGGAGGGGGATGCTGTCAGGCCCGTGTGACACTAGACTGAGTTTGTCTTTGGCCTTGTGAGATATGAGACTGCACACTAACACAGTTGGAGGGAGTGCGCACAAACGTGCGCCTATAGGCACACAGTGTAGTTCCATGTATCTAGACGCACACGCGACCAGTTAGTTTTAAGATAAAAGGCTTTTTCTACCTCTTCGTTTTACATTTACAATGTAAGATTTGTCCCACTACTCCCTATGCGTGCCAGCATCTGTCTCCATGAAGGACTGCTGTAAATAGACAAATGTCTGTCCCTGTACATATTTAGCAATTTACATTTTAAAAACTTGACCAATACCTTTCCTCCTTACAAACCCACCTGATACCTCAAGCGTTCACGTGTTATGTCTGTGTACGGGGGGTCCCTAACTGTTACACAACATACCATTGTAATTCTACTTTGACATTACTGGAACAATTCAGCTATGGTCAGCTGCCACAGAATGGGTGTAGTTGCCCGTGGATGCTGATCCATATAGCATTGCAATCTTTTTAAAATTGCCGGATCTATCGTTCAGAAGGGGAAACCCTCTCAAGATGGTATTTGAGGCCAGCTTCACCCTATAAGCAGTTTGTGCCATCCAAAACCCTATCATCACTTCAGAGACAGTGCAGAACAATAGCAGCAACAAACACTAGAACCAGGCCAACCAATTAAAATCTGCAGGCCAGTGACATTCAAATTACTTGACCTGCAAGGGTCCTGGTTCTAGGGTGCATTGTTTTGACCCGATCAGGAGACCACCTCTGGGAAGACCTGAAAAGCAGCCGCTTGCGGGAGGGTGAAAATAAGGGAAGGGCAAGGGGGCGAGAAGAAATGCACGGCTTATATAACTTGTTTTTTATAAGTATGAACTTTGTGCCTTGGGCTCAGTTTAAGTGCTTTTTTTTTTTTTTTTAAACTTTTTTTTGCGATCTAAGTTCTGTTGGATGACATGGTAGAATCACCTGTTGGACAATCGACACGGTACCCATGAGCTCTCGAACGTTAAGAATTCAGAGGCGGTACAGTTTAATTCTTGGTAGTTGGCAAGCATTGAACTATTGCTAGCTGTTATCACCCAAAACCACATCGATGGGCTCTACTTCTGTTGACCTATGAAAGTATGTTGAATCATGTGTTGTCAGTATCATTTTAAATGTATGGTGTAATTAGTTGTAGATGAAATTGCTATTTGCATGACCATGTGTTAATGATCCTTTAGTGGCGTTGCATTGTTCTGGCAGTGCTCCATTGCTCTTCCTTTTCTTAGTAGTTGCCACTTGTGCTAGACAGGTGCACTGCATTGTTGTTCGGGAATTCTCATTAACCGATTGAATTTAATGTGAAATGCTGCATTTCAGTTTTCTTAACCTTTTTTTTTTTTTTCTTAATACAGTTGTTTTACTACCAAACTTGAAAACAGATGTTTCTTTTCTCAATCCATTTTTAGGATTCATCCATTGTTTCATTAAGCAGTTTCACCTTATCCACTATAAAGAATGTATCTAATTTTCTAATTAAATCTATGACAAACCTTCACTCTCGTTTCTAAACTTTAATTCCATGCAACTATTTATATTTATATTGCCCTCATCCTTTTAATTGAATAGTTAACCAGTGCTGCTATTAACTTGACACTGAAGCATTCTATGTTTTTATTCTTGAGATCATTTTTGGATATTTAGCATGTAGTGGATATATTTTAGATAATTCCCTTTGAGTTTTGAACTATTTAACAAGAGCTTATGAACATTTGAAAATAGGAATTTATTGCCAAGTTTTACACTGGAAATAAGGGCTTTCAACGAAAGCAGTGCGTGGATGTTTACATTGCAATGTTTGTTAAAATAACATTTTTACATTATTTCTATTGGTATCAATATTTTGTAAATCGTGTATAGCTTTTGTTAAATTCGTGTACATATTGTACATTATTTTATTTTGGCTCTTATACTAAGGGCCTTAACTCTGAATTTGTCATTTTGTTATGACATTGAATTTTACAATAAAAAATAAAAAATAGACTTCCACCTATCCCCCGCTAATGACCTCAACAGTCTGTTCAATGTTGTCTGGATATTTTCAGTTCTAATGGAATTATTTATGGTGGGAAATCCTATACAACAGAATAATGGAAAAGGAAAACCCATATTTTTCCCTGGGGGCACTAAAGTTCTTTTATGAATGAAGATCAATGAGCATTTTCACATAATAGACAGATTACACACATTTAGTTGAGAGGCTGATTCAGCCAAAGCAACAGGCGTTTTAATTCCAGGGTGTTTTTTTCAGGCCGTGTGTGTCCTGCAGGTTTCTTGGAATACAATTGGCTTTTAAATCAAATGATCATCTTCTCTGAAGTTGAGAGCCAAACGGAACTGCTTCACATTTAATATAACCAATTACGTCTACAGCCCGTATTAAGTCCACTAACGCAAAGCTTAGTAGGCCTATGCGTGCCAGCACTCGGAACGACTCGTCAGCTCCGTGGGTATAGGCCTACAGCTCATCTGTTGTTCGGGAGCATGAGCTCACCCTTCCTAATGATTAGAGAAAATAACAAGCGTGGTAGGGCCAATCAAAACGAACCCGTTTATGTTTCACAGCGTCGCCACAGGTGGACACGCTGTGCCTGCATGCCTTTGACGGGGGGGTTGGTGTTCAAAATAAAACGTTATTTTGGCGGAGGAGTAACATGGATGTCTTATGGGGAGGTGCAGAGGACGTGATGGGGGCAATATAGTGGCCATTGCCCGTCGAATGATTTAACGGACGATCATTTATACTTTATTATCTTCGTCGTCTTTTTAAATTCACTTTCCCAACACCCCCATCCCCTTTTCCTCTCGTCCTCACCCTCTCTGGAGAGAAAGCGGGTGGCTGGCCCGTCCGTAATTGGCCGTTTCGGAGGCACATTGTCCGTGGCTTTTGAGCTCGCAGGTGCACATAGTAAAGCCGCGGAGCTCTCCGCTACTCCCCCCAGGCGCATTGTTCCCTTTCTCTCGCTCCCCCATGGAGCAGAAAATTAGCGTTGCATTCGGGGGCTTCGTCCTCCCTGCTCTTCCCGGCTCAGGCTTAACCCTTTCACCGACCGCGCCTATTCTCATGGAAATGGGAGAGCCCGCACAGGCTAATCGGCGAGTAAGGGGAGGGGATGGGAGGAAGAAGGAGGGGGAAAAAACGATGAGTGTGTGGGGAGGAGAAGAGGGAGGAGGAGGAGGATAGATAGGAGGGTGGTGGTTAGGGAATAAAGCTCCGTAGCAGCTTCTCTGTCTTTAAACTATCACTTTTCTGACATTCATCGCCTCGTCATCGCTATCTATTCCCAACACTCGGCTGGTTCCCTCGACAACCCTTGGCTGTTAAATTAGTCAGTTAGGCCTATAATCGGCAGACCACCAAATAGCAGGCGTTAAATTCATCTCTAGAGA
Source organism: Forbesichthys agassizii (assembly GCA_026546735.1). Classification (NCBI taxonomy): domain Eukaryota; kingdom Metazoa; phylum Chordata; class Actinopteri; order Percopsiformes; family Amblyopsidae; genus Forbesichthys; species Forbesichthys agassizii. Next base: position 9,527 of record JAODLL010005700.1, read on the forward strand.
CATTAGGTTTATATTAACAGGCGTATCAAAAAGAAACCTGTTGGCATGTGGACGCCAAACGTTTAAACATGCGAAATGCCAGCCTATATGGGCCTTATGAGCCCCATGTCTGGAATGGTTACACTTATTCGGTGTAGCTCCGATAAAATGTCCTGCAGGTTCATGATGAATCGGACATGCAGGCATTGGGAAAGTAGCGGAAATAGCCATATACGTGCATGCGTTATAAATTGGAGGGGGTCGTATTTGCTGGGGTCGACGAGGGGCGCACGGGGAAGGATTGGGGTGGGGGTAGGGGATTTGGGGTGCGGGGAACTGGGGGAAGGAGGTAGGGTTAGGAAGAGGGGTGGGGTGGGTTGGATTTTCTGGTCGAATACATCCCATCTCTTAGCAACGGGCAGTGGGGCTTCAACAAGTGGTTTCCATGGAGTCGTTGAGCCGGGCTAAACAAGTGCGTGGGACAAGCTGGCGGTGTGACTTTCAAGTTTCGAGCCGCGGTCAGCCGGAGCTAAACACAGAAGGCCTACGTGCGTGCGTGTACGCGCGCGCGCGTGTGTTTGTGTGTGTGTGTGTGTGTGTGTGTGTGTGTGTGTGTGGAGTGAGAGAATCAGGTGGGCACTCATACGGAGTTTTATGTGGTAGCTATTTACTTTGCTGATACGTGACACCCAATAGTCATTTTTACAAAGATGCGCGCTCCCGTACGTGCGATGACATACGTGCGATGACGGCGGGCCAAATTTTTTATTCAACTTTTGTTGTCCCTTTTCTCAGCGAACACTGCAAATAGGAGATTATGAATTATATATATATATATATATATATATATATATATATATAATAAAAAAATAAAATATGAAA
>JAODLL010005702.1:0-10386 GCA_026546735.1 Forbesichthys agassizii
TCCAGACAACACAGCCCTCAGGTTCATAGGGGCACCCAAACCTCTCCACCACGATAAGGTGATGGTTCCAGGAGAGGTAGCCTATACACAATAAATATATTATATATATATATATATATATATGATATAAATATCAGTGTTTTTTCTCATAAATAAACTACTTTAATCTTGGAATTTTACCCTGCTCCCCAGCTCCATAATTAAAAAAGAATAATCTATATGGCCCTAATACGCTGTTTTACGTTTTTGTGTCCATTTTCATTTTTTCATTTTTTTTTTTTAAGTGAATTGTATTACACTATTGTCCTGTCTGAATTAACCAATTCCTTTTATCTTTTTAGGTGGCTGGTCTACTGTCAGCAATAATTGTGATGATAGTCACTTTAGCCTTGGGATTTCTCCTAGAGCCACTCCCTAAGGTAAAAGGTGTCAATTATTAATATCATTAACAAACACAAAACATACAAGTGATTGTGTTTTAACCATTGACCCCTTGTGATTCCAGTCAGTGCTGGGTGCGGTAGTTATTGTCAATCTGAAGGGGATGTTGATGCAATTCAGAGACATTCCATACCTGTGGAGAAGGGATAAACCAGACTGCGTACGTTTATGCACATGGGTGGTATGGTATTGATATCAAGTCAAGCGTTAGGACATTTATGCCATATCAAAGTGTATGGGAACACAGCAAAGTGGTGCAGATGTACAACACTATACCAGCCTTGAATAGATTTGTCCAATTTGGGGTGCATTGCTTCTGAGGGAGCACACTATAGCATTGAATGTGTGATTTTGAAGAAGAGGAGTTTTGATTTCAAGTTGAAATATTAACATCTTTCACCAGGATAGCTGACTCCATCTTATAGTATTTTAAAACCTTCCAATATCTGAATTAGTGTTTTGCTTCTGATTGCCATGAAGTTCTTTAGATGAAAGGAACTACTTTCATCTTTTAAATTGTTAAAAACATTTGTTATTAATGTCCCTTCCTATCTCTTCAATTTAATTGTCTTTGTACCAAACAAACTGTACATGTAGCCTCCTGAGACCATCCTGATCTCGCAAACATCAATTACATTTTGCAGCGAATATCATTCCCCTCAATGGAAAAGTGTTTGTCACCCGTTAAGAAAACAAGCAGGTACGCTAGCTGATTTTAAACATACTGATTGGGTGAGGTAGGCCTTTAAATTAACGGGTTCCTGGCCACAATTGGAGCTCGCACGATCAAATTAGTCTCACGAGGCTAGGAAAATGGCAGATGCAAATGCATGTTGCTGTTTACAGTAAAGAACTGCAGAAAATGTCCACATGGTGAACACAAACAATAAGATATAACATGTTGTTTTTTATCTTCCATGTCCAGTTGGTGTGGGTGATAACATGCATGGCTTCCATTCTGCTGGGTCTAGATCTGGGGTTGGCTGTGGGTCTGGCGGTGGAGCTGCTCACCGTCGTCTTCAGGACTCAGTTGTTCGTATTATGCCTATACACTTTCCAGTCTGTATACAGTATGTAAAATTTTCTTTTGAGCAGTTCTAAGAAAAATAAATGCACACCCTAAATTTTATCATATTGAGTAAGTAACTGAGTAAGTATTACTTCTCACTCTGTTTCATAACGTTATAACGTTAATTATAGTGCAGGGATGGGTAACTGTGTCCCGAGGACCTGTATGGTCATTTATTCAATGCATTACATGTTAAGCCTAAAAGCTACATGAGTAATTTTGTATTGTCTTCCAGTCCTCGTTGCAGTGTCCTGGCCAATATTCACGGGACAGACATCTACAAAGACAGAAAAGACTATCTCAATGTAAGTCTGCCTTAAAGGTAAAGTCAGCAAGCGAAAATCTAAGCTAATACACTTTCTGTCAAATTCAAAAACTATATCCTCGCATTTCGCTATCTTCCCATTCTCTGTACATTTTGAAAAATTAATATGATACTTCTACACAGCCTTGGCTCCGGAAATAGTAACATATACAAAGTAGCAGACACCGCTCATATCAACAAAGCCGTAGTACTACGTTTTGCTTAACACTGCATTTCTATGTGTGAGGCGCTGCTGCCGGAGCAATGCTGTTTTTATTTGAGCTCAAAGTTATCAAGGCTGACTAACCCTGCATTTAATTGTCAGGTGCTGTTCCAGTAAGAATAGGATATGTATGCATTTATTGAATTGGACAGAAATTAGGACAATCGTTAAAAGTGGGAGTTACAAAAAAGAGGAAAGGGACAAAAACAAACAGTAAAGGTGGTATGCACATGTGTCTAATTACTATAATTATTTATGATGAAAGTTGTTTATGTAATGCATTGTATGGCCACCTAATTTTTGTCAGGTCCTTCATACTTCTAACTTTTGATGTCTTCAAATGGAACCTCGGTACCCATAGCCCATAGCTTTCACATATTATTGCCAAGATACATATCACTTATTGTAACATGATCTCTTTTCAGATATTTGAGCCAGATGGAGTCAGGATTTTCAGGATTCCCTCACCAATCTTCTTTGCCAACATTGAATTCTTTAGGACCAAACTGATAGAAGCTGTATGTATTATAATATTAGAAATACAGAGGTTGTCTATAGAGAACTGATATTGAGCTATGTACGGATAAAGCTGTAAATGCTCTGGTTATGTGGTTGGTCAATATTGGATTTGATTCCAAAGTTGTTCCATAAACACAATAATCTTGGCTGCAAATTTACCAATCTGTCACACAATGGTTTAATCTAGATTAAAGGCACACAGTAGTAAATTCTGATATAGTAATTAAACAAAGGGCCTACACTTTGTTTATGGTGTAGATCCTCATATATTTTAAAATGTCAACAACCTTTTTAAGCGGATTCTTCAAATTAAAATCATGAGGACCGTAATTGCTATTTACTGTCAGAATTGGGTGACCGTGGTCACCCCTGAGGTAATTACTTTCTACCACTAGATGTCATACTAGAGCATCTCGGACCAAAACAAATGCTTTGTGGTCCACACACATACTTAAGTAGGTAAACAAAGAACAGAGGAGCACATGGAGTGTGATGTCAATCTCTGCTCAGAATGCAATTTCTCCCCTACAGCAGAGGTCTTTAACCCTGGTCCTGGGGACCCACTCTCCTGCATGTTTTAGATGTCTCCCTGCTCCAACACACCTGATTCACATGAACGGGTCATTATCAGGCTTCTGCAGAGTTAGATGACGACCCATTCATTAGAATCAGATGTGTTGAAACAGGGAGACATTTAAAACGTGCAGGACAGTGGGTCCCCAGGAGCAAGGTTGAAGACATCTGCACTACACTTGTACACTACACAAGGTATAGTCAGCTATTGCAAGCTAATAATAAACAAATACACTTTTTGTCATATTCACCAAATATCTCTTTGCATTTCGCTAGCTTACCCTTCTCTGTGCAGGTTGAAAACAGCTCCATTATAATCACAGAACTATACATAGGCAAAGTATACATGCAGGCGGATAAAACTTACATACTAGAAGATTTATATGGAGTAATTAATGTACTGGAGAATGCTCGTCTTAAGGCAGCTTTTATTGTTGCTGGTGATTTCAACAGGACATATATGAAGAAAGTCCTACCAACGTTCCACTAACACTTGGAAAAAAATGGTCACAAACATCTCCCTCATCCCACCTTTGGAAAGACTGATTACACAGTTCTTCTCACAACCTACAGGCAATGTCTAAAATGGAAAAAACACGCACTTTCAGGCATTCCAAAAATGGAGTGAGGAGTCCATCACCACTCTCCAGGGGCCTCATGTATCAACATTGCGTATGCACGAAAAGGTTGTGTATGCTGGTTTTCACGCACATAGTGTGATGTATCAAAATTACCATGATGTGAGAATGTGCGGGCCGTGGCACAGTCTAGAGGTGCCGTGAGAATGTGCAGAGCGCACCGCAAAGTCAAACCTGACTGTAACGTGGTGATTTTAAACTGAAAAGTACTAAACCTCACCAAATATGTCCTCTCCAGTTACTACCATAATGCAACATGGCGTTAATGAAAAAAACATCCAATGACTACAACATAAGTTAGATCATGTAGCATATGAGGTTAATGTTAAACATCAGAAAAGCCCAAATGTTTATTTTGTAAGCAGCATAATGTCTGTTAAACACTTGTCTGTCAAATGAATGAAAAATCTACTAAATATACGTGACACATTCCATCCCCAACGGGACGTGAACCCCGCTCCCGTAGATTACAAAATGATGGTCTGGGCAAGGAACCCAAGGAATCTAGCATATTTTACTAGAGCGTTCTTGAGGTGTCAGAGAGTAATATTTATTTAATATAATTATAATAATAATAATAATTATAATAACAATAATAATAATATGTAATATTTAATATTTCTCAGTCAGTGAATTTTCTTTATTTCTTTTTACACATTTTGCGGCCGGATAAGTCATTGCAAATTGGAAAATGGATAAGGACATTTATTTTCATTTGCATAGTAATTTATGGGAGGAGGTAAGGCATTGTCAACGGCTCTTGCATGTACACTAAAATACACGTTTATTGGGATGTTTGAAGAGAATATGCACAGGACCTGGCGTACGCATGGTTTCATGGTAGCACTTTTCGGGTTTTGTGAGTGCACCATGTTTTAGTATGAAAGCTGTGCAATTGTTGATACATGAGGCCCCAGGACTGCTTTGAAACTACAGACTGGAAGATTTTCTGTGTTGCAGGAAATTGCAACATTGATAAATACACAGACTCTGTGGGAGCCTATATTTACAAATGTATAAACAATGTTGTCCCAAGGGTTAATGTTAGGACTTTCCCCAACCAAAAGGCCTGGGTTAACGGTAATGTCCATGCCTAGCTTAAAACACAGTCCTCTGTCTATAACTCTGGATACTATGTGAAATCTAAATATGACTTCCGGAAGGCCATCAGAGATGCATAACGAAACTACAGGAATAAATTGGAGTCTAATTGCCACAGCTCTGACCGCAGACTCATGTGGGGTGGACTACAACACATAATTGACTACAAAGGGAGGAATAGTTGCCACCAGAGCCAGATGGCAGGGAATCCTCTGACCAACTAGCAAAGGTATTCACCTCCATTTTTTCCTCTCCCTGAACCAGTCTGTAGTCCCCAACTGCTTCAAACAAACCACAACTGTCCCTGTATTAGAAGAAGAAGAAGAAGAAGACAACTTTATTAATCCCCCTTAGGAGCAATTCATCCTCTGCATTTAACCCATCCCCGAAGGGAGCAGTGGGCAGCCACTGTGCAGCGCCCGGGCCAGATGACACCACCGTCCTGGGTCCAACATCTCCAACAATGACGAGACAGCTTACAGAGAGGAGGTAAAGGACCTGGCTACATTGTGCCAGGACAATAACTTATCTCTCAACACAAGCAAACCTAAAGAGATGATCGTGGACTTCAGGAAGTGATATTGAAGTGGGCACACCCCCATACACATTGAAGGAATTAAATTGGAGAGCGTCTCTGTGTTTAAGTTCCTAGGAATAGTCATCAAAGACCATCTCAAATAGTCTAGGCAAGCAGAGTCGGCAATAAAAATAGCTAAAAAAGGCTTATACTTTCTAATGAGACTCAAGACGTTTGACAAGTAAACATTTTTTCCCCAGGCTATACAGCTTTTTAACAAGGAACTTCAACATCAACTGACCTATTGATCATACGAAATGTTGACACAGCTCAAATATTGTTGCTAGTTGGGTGGAGGCATAACACTCATAATTTACACTGATTATTAAATAACTATTGACATTTATAAAATAGAATATTTGGCGACTGATAGCTAATACAAACAAGTGTTATAAGTGGCCTAGCCTGTTTTTTGCTATGCAGGGCAGGGCCCTTGTGGCGTGTGGGCCCCCTGCCTTGCGGTGGCTGCGGGGGTTTCCCAGCCACCAGTGTTTTTGACTGCTATGCCCTGGCTATTTATACATCCAATATACAGTATATTCGCACCTTAACCATGCAACTTAAATGTACCAATTATATTTATAATATTTAAATACCAAACATATTGTCCATACCACATGTGTATATTATAATGGTATATCACTCTGATTTAACTAGATTTTATTGTTTTATGTTTATGAATATGGATATGCATGTGTAATGTATCATATGAGTATACTGTATGTGTGCGTACATGTGTTAAACCTACAGTAATACTGTACGTTGTTCAGTGCCATGTCAAAAGGAATTTCTCTGTTCTGGATGATGTAATATCTCCCATTTCATATGGAAAATAAACGTACTACTACTACTATTACACAGCCGTGGCTCCATAAATAGGAACATAAACAAAGTGGCCGGCACCACTTACAACAAGAAAGCTGCTTGCCTTCATAATGCATTTCTATGTGTTGGGTGGCAAAGGGATTTTGTTTTGTTAGCAAGCAATCCTGAGAATGACTATGCCTGCCTAAAAATAGAAAATATTTCCGTTTAAAATATTGTTCGATAAAGGACCCAGGAATATGCTAAAATAATGTCAAAATGAATTCAAGAGAATCAGGTGCCTTAGCAGATGACACCTCTCACAGATGTTGTTTCTTCTTAGATTGGCTTTAGTCCCCTGAGGGTGTTAAAAAAGAGGAACAAAGCCCTGAGGAAGATACGGAAACTACTAAAGATTGGAGACCTGCAGTGGACAGCAGTAAGCATTATTTAAGACAAAGTTAAATTATCTTAAGTCCTAACTCATACGAAACTGGGTTAAGTCTGTTAGTATGTAGTGCCACATTACCTCATTATGAACCATTCAGTTGAATTTGAATGTACACGTTAACACTTGTTAAACACAGTTTAACAATTTGGCTTTATATAAACCTACTGTAAACACACTAGTACTGTATTCAAGTTAATTGTGTAGCTAGCATATTGTTTTGTCTCTTTCTTTAGCATGCAAACACTGGTGTTTCACTAATATCACTCTCCTCATTTTGCATGGCTATGTAAACATGGATCTCTTGCTCTCCCATCCAGAAAGGCTTTCTGAATATTGCATGCGGACCCATAACAGAATCTGAAGATGAGAGTAACATGGAAGACCTTGACCTCCCTCCTGACTTTAAGGATTTTCCAGTACAGATCAACTGGAAGTCAGACCTTCCTGCCAATATATGTGTCCCCATGGTAAACCTCCACAGCCTCATCCTGGACTTTTCTGCAGTCTCCTTCCTAGACATCTCTGCTCTCAAGGGACTCAAAACAGTGAGAAATTGGTTTTCATCAGCATGGTTGGTATAAATATAGTCAACATTGATTCACTCTAATTTCACTGTTTTATAGGCATTGACGGAGCTGATACGAATTGAAGTAGAGGTCTATATTGTGGCTTGTGATCGTAAGTATGGTACTGTCAAATTTAAATTCTGCCAAGAGAAAAAAGACACCAAAGCAATAATTACACGTAATAATTACAAAATGCACTTTTGAAACACCTGGAACAGCAAAAGCTCCTTGACTTGTGACGTCCTTCTTCTGGGTTCTTTGTTACCCACTTACATGGAGTCTACACTAAACCTGCCTGGTAACAGAGTAATCAGATAGCACCTGTCTTATCTTACGGGGTCTAGTGGAGGCTGTTACAGATGTCTCCACTGACTGCAGATGATAATGAAAATAACAAACTCTTAGGTTCACAATGCATACATGTCTCATAAGCGTCTATTATATAGCAGTATAACATAAGAGCAATAGGATTATCTTCATAGTTTACACGATATAAAAATATAATTTCCACAGTACCATTCACTGAAAGCTGTCACAAATGCTGTGTCTGGACCGGGACACTCACTGATTTATATTAATGTGTGGCTGGAGAACTCTCACAGCGTAGGTGAGAACACGTCTGACAAGGACATTCTCCATTTGGACAAAACTATTGGTGTCAGCTGTCACTGTCAAAACTTTCCCAAGAAGCTAGACACTACTTATGGAAACAGAAGGACCTGATTTTGTCTAGGTCCATTTTTTCTGATGACACTTTATAGAGTTATATGGTCTATAATGGAGGTGAAGATGAATCCATCAGATGGAGAATCTAATGTCTGAAGGAGGGTACGCCCGGCGCACCTTGGCAGCCGCTTCTCCGGTTATTTTGTGTTAATACTAATAATCTTTAGGAATTCGAATCGTAGATAGTATTTTTGTTTTGTTTTATGAGCTATTTTTAGAGATTTACAGTCGTTATTTTCTTTACACTGACCACTCTACGAGAACTACATATACAACGTCCTTCTGACCAATGGCTGAGCTACTACAGTAGACTTCCGGTGTTCCGTTTTCCACTTTAACTCACGGTGTACCGTACACTTGACATACAATCCGTCACAGAAATCAAATTACGTCAGGGTCCAAAATGTTATAAATACTGGTAGATAGTGTGTTTTCTCTTGCTTTCAGCCAAATCAGATTTACTACCATCAGATATTTTGTTAAGACAGGATTTCAGTTAGTACCGAAGGTCTGCCAAGCAGGCTATAGAATGTCGCCGGGAGAGAAAAATATGAATGGACTTCTATGGGATGAACCAGTCCATACGGGGAAAAGCGTTTTATAACTTTTTTAAACAACTTACAAATGTTTAAAATAAAGAATAACAAATCAAAGTATTTATCAAACACATAATTCTATACCAAAACTATATTTGTGAAATGTGTAAGTGAATGTTGGTACCGGTATTGGTAGCTTACATTAGCTACCGGTACTACCATCGGGGAGCTCGATTCAACACCAAGTCTTCCATCACCCATCTGGCGACATCAAAACCGGAGAGCCTGTGCTTACTGTGACATATTTTAATGGGACATATTCTACTCGTTTCTTGATTCTGATTGATTCGGCACAAAAAAATTCACGGGACATCTACCGTACCGCAACCTTCAAGCCTACGGCAGACCAGCGGTCATATCCCTCCGCCACCAACTGCCTACTATCCATCGTCTCGCCTCCTCTTTCCTTCAATGTTAATTAATCCCATTTCATCTGCTCTGAAATATTATTTTTCCGAGCTGCTTTTACTGAATTCAAGGTCCTTTAAACCCCTCCAGTTCTCTTTTCCCACCCTGGAATTATTCGTCGGCCGAGATATATTAACCACGGGACTTGGCGAAAATTCACACACACACCAATTTTCTTATCCCCTCGTTTTGATCTAATAAAAGTATTGCCCCTCGCAATCCTTCTCCAGCAGTTAACAGGCATTTTGCGCTCCGCCAGATTCCTACAGTGAATACCGGTGCAGACCCGATTTCTAATGACTGCCTTAAATTTGCATTTTTCAGTGTCTGATCCCTTTCTGATAAACCGACACTCATCCACGAGTTAATAACTGGCAAAAAACTTGACATTCTATGCCTAACGGAGACATGGCAAAAACCTAATTATTTTTTCAATCCTAATCAAGCTGCACCACCTGGATTTGTTTACATTTCTCATCCTTGCATCACTGGACGAGGGGGCGGGGTTGCAGTTCTTTCAAGTGACATTCTGAATGCTAGATCTGTTAGTATACCTGCATTTACTACATTTGAAAGTATAGCTTCTATACTCCCTGGCTCCCAACCTCTGATTGTTCTAACTATTTACAGACCTCCCAAACTATCTGACATGTTTTTAACAGAGTTGTCCTCACTATTTGCTTTGATTTGATGTCCCCCAATGTACTGCTTGTAGGTGATTTTAATATTCATGTTGACAGAATGGCCAGCTGTCCATTTGCTGCTGATTTTATGTTGTTGCTTGATGACGATGATTTTATCCACTCACAACAAAGGTCACATCATTGATTTAGTCTGCTCCACTGGTTTCTTCTGTCAATGTCACTGAGGGACACCTCCCCATATCTGACCACAAACCCATCCATCCATCCATCCATCTTCTCCTGCTTATCCGGAGTCGGGTCGCGGGGGCAGCAGTTTCAGCAAGGGACCTTGAACTTCCCTTTCCCGAGCAACATCATCAAGCTCTGACTGGGGAATCACGAGACGGTTTGGAGTTTGGAGATATAATCTCTCCACCTGGCCCTGGGTCTTCCCCGAGGCCTCCTCCCAGCTAGACGTGCCTAGAACACCTCCCAAGGGAGGCGCCCAGGAGGCATCCTTACCAGATGCCCGTACAACCTCAACTGGCTCCGCAAAGAAGCAGCGGCTCTACTCCGCGGGTCTCACGGATAGCTGAGCTTCTCATCCTATCTCTAAGGGAGATGCCAGCCACCCTTCTAAGGAAACCCATTTCGGCCGCTTGTACCCATGATCTTTTTTTTTCGATCATAACCCACCCTTCATGACCATAGGTGAGGGTAGGAATGAAAATTGCCCGGAAGATCAAGAGCTTTGCCTTCCGGCTCAG
>JAODLL010005703.1:0-10386 GCA_026546735.1 Forbesichthys agassizii
AAAATATACTTAATTAATTAATAAACACAACTGCCAATTTTAGGAACAAATTATAACATGAGAAATAACATCGAAGTCAATTAAAATGTTCTGTTAATTTTCCCCTATAGTATAAGTATGCCTATGCTATTGACAGTTTGATATAGAAGGCGATGTAAGTAAACACCCATTAAGTATTTCACGTTTGTTTATCCAACATGTGCTTACCAAAATGATGTTTAAGAATCAGCCAAACATTATTTGTATTCAAGTGCAAGTGTATAGCCATGATCAATTGTAGGCTTTAATATATTTATGCAAAACAAACATTATACAGTATGTGCATTAAAGCAAATGGTCTCTCTAAACCGGTAAAATACTTAAGCAGGAACCCTAGTGTTCTGCTTTCTAAAGATGAAATGCATCTCAGCAGATGTTCACAGAGTTACTGTACAGGAATGTCAAAGTCACTCAAGTTGTATTGCAACTTGCAAGTCACCCGTGGTTCAAGCTCTGTTCTGCAAAACTGATTTCACAATCGATAACAGTAACTGTCCTGTCATCCACGCTGAATACTTGTATACTAGTTGTAGTAAAAAGTGGTCTGCATTCAGCAAGAGAATGAATATGGCGGGGTTAGTGATTTTCAAAAGCACCAACCTACTTTAGGTACATCTTCATCACACCATTTTCATTTCTCACGTCAAATGTCTCGCTTTTGAGGGGAATAACTTTCAAAAGATGTTGTACCGCCATTGTTGTGGATAGAAATCAGAAGCACACCATTGGAGAAATGTACGCTCATGCACAAACATTGTTTAATAACCCCAACCTCAGGCCGAGGCAGAGACCTATGTCTCCACTCTGCCCTTAGTGGCCGATAAAGGTTGTGTGTAAGATCTATTGTTAGTGGGGAGAGTCAGCAAATATATACAACCAATATCTTTTACATGCATGTTATTGAATGGCACACACACGTACATAACTACATACTATACACACTACTTCTAGGAAAATAGCCTACACACTACGTCTTATGAAAAAACAAATCAGATTTACTGGCACTAATTTCAGTTCTGCTAACGCTATAGCAGAAATACATATAACATAAATAGCATGTGAGCATGCGATTTGATCACTCATGAAAGCAGAGCAGATTTTTTTTTCTTCTCAACTTGTAAACCTCTCAGTCACGCAAGCATTGAAAGAAGAACCACAATTCACACATTGTGCACAATTGTATGACGAGAACAGTCTGCAGTCACTAAAGGTGTAGTCAAGCTACCCAGAGGGACGATACGTAGCAGGAAATAAATAACCGTAAGGTCAGTGTTTGGCTAATATGTCAAATGGACACACACACACACACACACACACGAGCAGGCACACGCACGTTTGTGTGTGCAACACACTGCACTGCTACAAACTAACCTGTGTGAAAACTAAGGCCAAACTATATGGTTGCTGAACTCTAACCTCTCAAACGACTGTCTCGACAATGACCAGGAAACACAGAGAAGGTATATCTGCACGTCTGCGGGCTGGTGTCTCCCGTTCCGATTCTTAGCATTTAGGAGGGAAATTTACAACCAGAAATGGTATTGGGAAGGGGAGGGCTATGGGACTTGTGTATCCCTGTGATGGATAAGGGCCTCTGTGGAGTTGATTCATGGACTGTTTATGGCATATAGTTAAGGATCTGGTGCATTCATTATATTCACCACTCTCAGGGTTTTGCGCTTATACTTCTGTGGCTGTTTGTTTGGCCAGAAGGCATCTGATCTGGCATGCATGCTCACTTGGAAGACAATATGGATGGTACATTATACATCCACTTTGGCATCACACTCTGTGTTTCACACACACACACACACACACACACAGGTTGAAAAATTCCATTTAGGCGGCATAATTGAATTCACAATACTTTTTTCTAACTACCATTGTAAACATAACACAAAAAGTAAGTACCTTTGTGTTTGTAAGATTATTTATTTGTTGAAACAATGCTTCTTGGCAGTACATCTTATACAATTAGAAAGACTGATAATTTCCCTTTTGAATGCTGCCACATTTATACGGAACATGCATTTGTGGGATGAGCAGCAGATCTGAGTATGTGGGTTGCGCCCATGAATGATTTGCAAATCTTCTCTGACACTACCAAACATTTTATTTGCTGTTGACTCGTTTAGTGTTGTTTGGTGGATTGGCTGGCAGCCCGCACAGGATGGTTGACTGGTCTGGGTGTTGGGCTCCCAGCAAGAAAATTCTGGCTTCAAACCCTGGTGTTGAGCTACCTGTAAGCATCCTTGAGCAAAGTACCTATCCCCCTAACTGCTCCTGGTGGCTGGTCACACCTTGCATGGCAGCAATCACCATTGGTGTGTGAATGTGAGGCAAAATACCGTGAAGCTCTTTGGATAAAAGCTGTCCATTTACCAAGCTGATCTCACAAATGTGCTTCATTTTTGTGCAAAGTTTTAAGTTCTATTGCATCTCAAAACCTGCCTCTAACACAGCCTGTCACCAGGGCCGTGCCGGTAAGGGTGCTTTCACAATATTTTGCACTCGTCCGCCTTGAGTTGCTCTTTTCCATTTCTGTCAGATCACCCCTTACCATCAACACTTTTAAGTTTCGTCTTAAAACATTTCTATTCTGTGGCGTTCAAGCAGCGTTAAGGACCTGTGCTTGTTGGTTTGTGTTTTTAATTAATTATATGTTGTATTTTATTGTTGTTATTGCGTAACCCTGTACAGCACATTGTTCAGCTGTTGGTTGTTTTTAAATGTGCTTTATAAATGAATTGGCTTGACTCTACTAGACTTCAGTGTCGTACAAACAGTGCCTCCAGGAACGATGGAACCCAACAGAGTTTGAAAGGATGACAACATATGATTAATTAAATACAGTGACCAACAATCTTATACAGAGGTAAGACAGCTACAGCATAAGGGATAAGGAGTAGCTAACACTAACCACCGAGAAAAAGAAATGTACACCACATTAGGCACTGTTAGAATAGGTGAGAAAATAAACATTCTGCGAGACTTCCTTGTGTGATAGAAGAAGTGTTTGGTATAAGGCAATAGCAGTAAATCAGTCAGTGTGTTCATACACATTTCCTATCTGATCATTGCACCAGCTGAGAAACCCGGTGAGATTTGACTGGTCACTCCCATAAAGGGATGTGGTTAAACTCAGTAAAAAGACTAAAATCAGTCTGGGAGAAAGAGAAAGAGAGTTGTGGGAGGAGGAAGGGGGGGGGAAGGGGTGATGGGTGGGTGGGTGTTGGGGTACAATGTGTGGTGAGCGCGGTGGGGCTAAAGGAACTTGTGCCTGAATAAGATAGCGCAACGTGGTTTGCATTGACGTGTCAAAACAATAGAGAAGCACAGGTGATGCTGGAGAAATAACTGACAGGCTGAATAGGTCTAGTGTGAAACTGACAACTTTTCAATGGTTTGTATCACAGAATTACATTATTTTTTGTTTGTTAAATCTTTCAAAAGTATAGTCGGTCATTCTGGAGAAAGGTTTGTATTTTAACTCAAAACAAAACAAAAACACCTCTATCAACGCCAGAAGGTCCTCAGAAGCTCCGCCCCCCACATTGGACACTCATTGCCAAGGCTGGGACGTTGTTGTGTGGTGTGTGCTTCACCACTTTGTTTGTGTTCCCGTTTACAGAGTGAGGGCTCTGTAGAAACAACAGATTATATTATTACACGCAAAGAGAACTGTAAGGTAGCGATCAGAGGGATATTTGGGGAATTTGACATACATCTTAAAATCGCTTACTATACCTTTAATGAAAGCATTCTTACGTTTGCCTTTCTGGGTTTAGTTCTTATCATCGCAATGTCACATCGGGTATATTGACATAGCCAAAGGATGAACTAGAGTCACACCCTGACTGCCCCTAGTGTTCACCTGCGTCATGATAAGGTGTCCTCCCCCCTCTCCCCCACCAGGTGTCTCCCTCTCCCCCGCATTGTTATCCCTTGCGGTCGTTAACCGGTGTTTCCTGTTAGTCTGCGCCCGTTCATCTCGTCTGTTTACAGTAAGCGGCGGCTCTGCGTTACCTGCCTTTGCTTGTTGTTTTCCGTTTACCCAGTTTCCCCAACCTCTCCCCCTTGCCTGTCCTGACCTCAAGCATGCCTGTGATTCTGTACCTTCGACCTGACGTAGTGTTGAGATTACTGCTCCCGTTAGCATCCTGCTGCTTGAAACAGTTGTAAAAAGGCAGGTGCTTTCAAAAATTACATGGCAGGTGATTGGACAAACCTATGACCCAGCATGACCCAGCAGAGCCTGTTGTTATCCACTCTTTCAATAGAAAAGTCAAGAGAAGAACATCTTTTTAAAAACATATTTTCCATTGAGAGTAAAACTTTCCTCTTCTTATACATTCTAATAAAAGTGAAGCTATATTGCATCACCGTTAACTTCTGTAGGACCCGGCGTTGCTTTTCCCGACTTGTTGTCAAGTCGCCTTTGTCACATGTATAGCTAACTACGACGCTGATTGGATCGGGGCGACAGGTGATCGAGGAGCTGCTGATTTGAACCCTGTGAACTCCTGGCCAAGCATTGAGGTGTACTTGAGCAAGTGTTGGAGCAAGACACCTAACTGCTTCTGGTGGTTAGGTGACACCTTGCACGGCCGACACCACCAGTGGTGTGTGTGTTTGTGTGCGTGCGTGGGTGCATGCGTGCGTGCATATGAGTGTGTTTGTGAGAATGTGAGGCGATTCTTTACAGTGCTTTATGTGGCCGGAAGTTTAAAAGAGAGTTGCAGTCCATAAAGTGTACCCCTCTTTGTAGTACTTCCGGGTCACTAAAAGGTCTATACAGTAGCTTTAAGTGCTCCCATCTGCTTTTCATACACTGGGATTACTTGCCAGTTGCTTACTGGACCTAAACTATAAAGTACAGGAATGTACACTATCTTAAAATAAACATTTCACATGACTCTTCGTTTGTGTAAATCTTACATAAAATTATATACATTATATGGGTTTCTGCTAGAATGAGGAATCTGTTTGTAGGAATGAGACATCTGACTGTACAATGTATACTTTCCGTTATCTGAGATTCATTTAATAATTAGTTATATAGCCAACAAGGCTATATAGAACATTTGAAATTACAGTAAAATCTCAAAATGTGTATTTTCCTAGTAAAATGTGTAGTTCTGTAAAGCATGCACTCTGATATAAATGGTGTGAAAAACGCCTTTTGAGTATTCACATCAGGCCCCAGCAACAGCTTTTAACCTTACTTATTTATAATCAAATGTTATTTGTTTTCTCTTTCTCTTTGAGCGCTCCGCTCATGAAACACAGAACAACGCATTATATTCTTCAGTCCGTGCTCATTCTATAACTGTGGTTCACATCGGCTATAGGCTACATGTTTATGTGCTAGTGTTACTACATACCATCGAGCTTTATAAGGGCTAGTCACCTTCTATTTTAAATCACGTACTCACTGGTAAATATGACTGACTTCAATCAAGACATGCGGGTGAAACTGTTTTACAGCGCCGTCGTTTCCTGTCAGCAGTATGTTACCCTCAGACATTTCTCAGTCTTTAAGGTGGTCTCTCTCACTCGCAATCACACACAAAACAAGGCAACAATATAAATTACATATTATTAGGTGGAGTTAATTTATAGTTGTGTATATGTGTAAGTAAAATAATAACTAATTGAGGACATCGACATGACATGAAGTCGTATACTGATTTGAATGGATGGAATCTTTTTGGGGTAAGAATACCACTCGTTAGGAGTTAGTCATTCCATGATACTTGCTATTTCAGGAAATAATATATGTTTATGTGTCAAAATAGAAAATAGAAACAAAATTAGACAGATTACAATTAAAATATCTATCAATGACTACAAGACGCATCACGGAAAGTGTGTGTGTGTGTGTGTGTGTGTGTGTGTGTGTGTGTGTGTGTGTGTGTGATAAAAAAGGTGGGGGACGATGACGATCGCTTTACTTGTCAGATCGAGTTATCCACTAGTTTTGCCGGTCATGGGTGGTCACTCTGCTGTGAGTATGAATCGCGTTCCAACTGCCACTTTGCTATCTCTCTCTCTCTCTCTCTCTCTCTCTCTCTCTCTCTCTCGCTCTCTCTCTCTCTCTCTCTCGATACGGCTATATAGATGTTACAGTTGCATTAAACAGCGCTGCTTCTCACACGGGCCAACACACACACACACACACACACACACACACACACACACACACACACACACAAACGTTGCTTTGCTTTACAGCCCGCAACCTTGATCGTCCAAATCTTTATTTGTAGGCTTTGTGATTGTAGGCACTATAGGCAGGGATTCTATCTCAGCACCCCCCATATTTTACCAAGGTTTGTGGATTTCCGAGGGACCGGGTGGGGGGTTAATAGTGTAAAACAATGAGGCTTAAGTTATTGGGTTAAGGCGCAGAATAATGCTTGTAAGGGATACCCCGGGTTCCCTATCAGCAGGCTGTTGTGTGGACTGGCCGATGGCACTGGCGTGTGCGTGGCACTACAAGATCCCATCGTCGCTCCGCGGGGGATCCGGTTACGGAATACTGAAACAAACAGGGCATTATCCCAAACTGCGTTAGTGGCGGGTTGTGTTTTGGCAAACACACACAGCGTAACAGTTTTAATCAGATTTCGTTGTGTTGTGTTTAGTGTGCTCACAATCACAACTTAATCCATGCCATGCAGGCATAATTCTGTTTTACAGGGACGTGTCACTTGAATCAACGATTTGTTCATTCATTCATTAATAATTCTATCCATTGTACAATCTCGGCTACATTATTACCGCAAACACAATAGTAATGTATTGTTTTTACCCGAAATACACTGCGTTACTTCAAATCCCCTATAGCATAAAGTTAGTCTATAACCTCGACCCTGCGGGCGTATACGGTGGTCGAATATTGGCCACGTGCCCAATGACACCTGGTAAACGACGGCGGTGTTTTGCGCATGCGTAATAGTCAGCCAAAAATCCCGTCGCCCGGATTCGTCAACCAATGATGTGCAAATCTTTCCAGAGATAAAGTCGTCAGGGCCTGAGCGCTTGTTTGGAAAGGAGGACGTTACCAAACGCCACGCAGTCAAGACACCGATGTTTGCAGAGGACAGACTTATATGACTGTAGAACAATGCCGAGGTCGTTTTTGGTCAAGAGTAAGAGGGCCCACAGTTACCATCAGCCACGATATCTGGAAGATGACTATATTAGACTGGATTCCATGCTGACCCACGCGTGCCCAGGTATGAACATGTCCGTGCGTAATTTGCGGTAGCCAATTATTACAGATTTCCACTCATTTGCTTGCATCATGGCTCCTTAACCAACGATAATATATAAAATAGTAGGCTAAATAAATAACACTCATTCTAAACACTAAAACGTTGAATTAAGAATCAATTCGGTTCACTTAAATTCCATTTGTGTTTTTAAATAAGGCTACTTTTACGCATATACATGCCCTATTCAGAAATAGTCGTTAACATCACGGTATCTGTATTATAAAGTACACTTATTTCTTCAATATTGACAAGATTCCCTAATAAATGCAACACCGTTCTCCTGTGTTGGCCCACAGAGAAACGAGCTCATCCGACGAGCTCTCCGCTGAGCTGCGAGAGCGGCGAGCGTGACCGATCCTCGGACTATGACTTCTGGCGCCCACCCTCTCCGTCCTCCTCACCAGGTGCGTGAGCGTGTGTGTGTATATTTGTTTTTGTTTCTATATTGTTTGACGTTTGTTTAGTCAGGCGTTTGTTTTTACATTATTCGATAGATAAATGCGGGTTGATGACATGTTTCAAACTCACAATATATAGCCTATTCCAAATAGTAAAACACGAGTTCGTATCTAAAGCACACTATAATTTGATTATTCAAAGTATTTTAAGGTGGAATCCCATTTACAATCAATTGATGTATTTAGTCCTGGTCAACAACATTCAGACATAGCAGATACCGAAAAACAGTTGCGAACTGTCTATGCAGGAATCTTTTATTATTCAAAGCATTCAAGCACACATTTCTATAAACCCAAATTGTCGACTTTGTCATAATAATACGTCATTCACTCCATTCACAGATTCCGGCAAGTGTTCAGCGGCAAACGGTGGCGCACAGCTCAACGGCAGGTTCCTGTCGTACGCGTGGACTGCGTTCTCAGGCGCGGACCTCGGACATAATCTGATTCGGACAGCATATCGCCGCCAGACGAGGCCCGCAGATCCGGATTCACCCAACAGCGCGTTTGGCGCAGAGGACAATGACGACAACAGCAGCGGCGTGGTGGAGTCTCTTTATACGCACCGCTCGCACGCCATAGCGGCGTGCTACAGAGACTATTCGCCCGGCGTGAGCCGCCAGGCGCACAGGTCGCAGGACGAGGACTTCTATATAAACCTGAAGCAGACGCCCCTGGGCACTGATATCAAGGCCGAAACAGATCTACTGGAATCTAACGAAAGCTACAAGTGTGTTAAATGCTACAAGGTAGGCCTTCTCGTTGTCGGACAATCTAGTTGAACCGTAACACAAAATACATTATATGTAAAATAAAAAAACAAAAACAAAATAAAAATAAGGTGTTATATGCTATAAGCATATCGTGCCATATTGCAAACACATATGGGCTGTCCATTAAACTCCAGAGTGGAATAAACAAATATGAGATTTTACAGGCCTAGTCAGCGCATAGAGGAATCAGGGTATAGGCCCATTAGCCTGCTGTTTATTGTGTAAACAGGCCTAGTTTGCATTCACACCTACTTTAAGTGTAGCCTAGGATGATGAAAGAAACCAAATCGTTTGAAACAAACCAAGTTGTTTAAACATGTTCAGATAAAATTGTTATAGGCCTAAATAGCCGAGATCTAATTAAATCTCCCGTAAACCACATCGAACGGCCTACTAGCAAATACAATGAATAGGCTATATTTAAATAAATATATTTATATCATCCGTTAGACTTTATAGTCCCAATTTATATGAGAATATGCTAATTATAAAATAAATATAGGCCTACATTCATTATTTCTTATTTGATCATGTAAAATCACGAAATGAGTGAATTTTGATTTTTTTCTTTCTTTAATGTAAATGCCTAATCAATGTGACACCCATACGTTTTTCCAAAAGGTTTTTTCCACGCCGCACGGACTGGAGGTTCACGTACGGCGTTCGCACACTGGCACTCGGCCCTTCGAATGTGGAATCTGCGGGAAAACGTTCGGGCACGCGGTGAGCTTGGAGCAGCACAGGGCCGTCCACTCCCAGGTAAACCAAATGGGACCCCCACAGGGCCGCCCACTCCCATGTAAACCAAATGGGACCCCCAGCCCATATAGCACATGGATATAGCACATCTGTATAATGTGACGTCACTCACTATACCCATATGGCCGTCGACAGGAACGGAGCTTCAACTGTAAAATCTGCGACAAAAGCTTCAAGCGCTCGTCCACGCTGTCCACGCACCTGCTCATCCACTCGGACACGCGGCCGTACCCGTGTCAATACTGCGGGAAGCGATTCCACCAGAAGTCGGACATGAAAAAACACACTTTCATTCACACAGGTATGGGACGTTGCTTCATTATTAGCCCACACAGGTCACGATGTTTGTGGTTCAAAAAGCACAATTACACTCCAGTGTTCAACTGTAATTGTGGAATTGTTCTTCCTTGAGTGGAACACCTGTTTGTTCCAGTTTTTTGTTATGTTTTGCCCCCCATGCTCACAGTTCTTGTTCACCTTTTGCCCTTATTGGATGTGACATATGGGAGAATAAATAGATTAAGTCTCACATTTGTGAAATTGGTCATATTTGGTCCAAAGGGAGACATGCTCTCAGGAATTAACCAACAAATGTCTCTACCATTCTGGAATTATATGTCACAGCATGGTCTAATCTGACTGGACTGTTACGATTACCCCCCCACCCCACCCCGAAAGTGTCCAAATATTAATCTATTTGAAATGAGCCCAGCCTTTTCAGGTTAATTAAGAAAACATGGCTACCTGGAAAGTGGAACGTTTTCAGAAAACTGTAGGTCCTATCAAAATGTTCTCAGCAATGTATTATAGGGATATCTATAACTCAATTGTCCTGTGAAAAATTACAGCCATATCCTATTCAAATGGTAAGCGTTGTAAATGAATACTTTTCTATTATCTGATATGCATTAAAGGCATCAAACATATAGGATACCCCAATCAGGTAGTTCGTTTTTTTATCCAATCCACATTTTTTTCTTCTGCAGGGATAGCCCGCCTCTTGATTTAATTCGCAAAGGCATATGGTTACATTACAATATTTTAGTTAACAACATAGCCTAAAGTTTTGTTATATAT
>JAODLL010005704.1:0-33083 GCA_026546735.1 Forbesichthys agassizii
GTCAGACCCCCATCTCCCCTCCTTTGTAGTGGGGTGTGTGTGTGTGTGTGTGGGGGGGGGTGGGGGGGGGTGGGGGGGGGGGTGGGCTCTGAAAGAAGTGGGTCAACTTGTTGGACAAACCAGAGTGACGAGCCCTGGTGCTCAGCCAGAAACATTAATATCCAGCTGTCCGCGGGATGGCCTGATCAGCTTAGCCACCCCGTCTCATTTGCAGGAGATCGAGATCGGTGATTTTAAGGTTTTCAGTGTGACTGACCCAACCTGCACTTCTGAATTTGTTTTAAAGTTTATGTGTTTTCACAAGATTTCATTTTCTATTTCATATTCAACGGTAGCACACCAATTAAGTGATGTAGCCTATCATAATTTCAGGTTACACATGCTAAATAACTACTCTTGTAGTTTCACATTAGCGCACATGCACATAAAAAATGGAACTAAGTAATTAACAGTTATTCTATTCCTACTATCGTATGCAGTGTTGGGCAGTAACTTACTAATAACTATAGTTACTGTAATATCACTACTTTACAGTAATAACATTACAGTAACTATAGTGTAACTAATTACTATTTCCTAAACGATAATAATGCAAATGCTGCGTAACAAGAACGATGTTTCTGGTCCTAGCCAACTTAGGAAACCATCTGGTTTGAGAGGCTGCAATGTTTTCACTTTGGCTGATTGTTGACTCCTAAGGTTCATTATTGTTAAAATAAAGAGCATTCAATTCTAAAATGTGCTGGGTGCACAGGTTGTCATTATTCTGAAGGGGAAAGACAAGGTAGTTATCATGAAAGTAATATAGTAATGTAACTAGTAATGTAACTCATTACTTTTAATACCCATTAATAAATAATTAATAGTATTACTATTTGAAAAAAAATTAAGTAAATAGTAACTAATTACAATTCCTGAGTAATGTGCCCAACTGTATATTGTATCTACATAGAATTTTATGAACACTCGTACAAGACTGCATTATATCTGAATTAACACGAGATGGCAGTAGAGAAGATATTGCAAAGATGTATGTGGGAATACTCAAACAAACCTGAGTGCTATAGTTCAAGCTGGATTCTTGAATACATGATTTGTTTCTATCCATCCATTAAAATAAAGTAGGTTATGTTAACAGAAATTACGTGATAAAATCTAAACGTATTTATTTTTGTGATGTTCCAACACCAAACTATTTGTACTTTATTTTCAATACTTATTTTATTCCGCATACTAGCCTACATTTAGAACCGTTCATTCTTGCTTTCTTCTTCGAATCTTTGATCAACATTATATACGTCTCGATGATAACCAGGCAGATGGAGCTGAGGGGTGTTGTGAATGGGTGGATGCGTCTGGGATAGTGAACCTGGCGCTCAATTGCTTCCTTTAACGAGAGACCCATTTTATAAAACAGAATTTAATGTTGAAATCCAACCGGTGGAGTGCTGAATCTTGAGATGGACTTTGGCATGCGAAAACCGTAAATTATCTCACCTGTACACACGCACACTGAGTTGCAAATGCGCACTTGCTCAGATTTTTAATCATGAATGGATATGAGCTAGAAATGAATATCTTCTCGGTGTTAAACTCCTCGGTCGAGTGGAAAACGGAGTTGGTTGTAATTTCTCTGGCATTTTCGTTGATTTTCTTCATCGGCACCGTGGGCAACTGCCTCGTCCTCGCCGTCCTCTTTCGCAACGGGCAGATGAACACGAAAACTACAAATATATTCATCCTTAACCTCGCAATTGCGGACCTCTCCTTTATCGTTTTTTGTGTGCCTTTTCAAGCGACGATCTACACGATGGACGAGTGGGTGTTTGGACCTATTGTCTGCAAAGTGGTCCACTTTATAATTTTCCTCACTATGTATGCCAGCATCTTCACTCTCACTATAGTTTCACTGGACAGGTGCGTCTTCAATCATTTATTTATGATTATTTGTAAAAGTTCGACCTAGATTGTAGCTAGTAAAATAGTAAATAAAATAATGTTTATTTAAAAAATGTTTGTCCCTTCTCTCTCTCCTCAAGTTTGCATGTTATTATTTACTTGTATGCATATTTTCTTGCATTTTCTTGGCATCACAGTCGGTAGGCCAATGTTGTAGGCTTATAGGCCAGGGCCTACTGATTCCACACAGTTACACGAATGCCCTTAACAGTGTGATGGAGTTGTACCCCGCTCCCCTGATGTGTATATGCTTTAGCAAAAAAGACAGGTGTACGCTAAAAACCCAAGGGATCTATCGTGCTCACCAGAGCGCCCATGGAGTGTCAGTGGGTGTTATTTACCGCACAGTTTGCCACCGAATAGAGGCCTAATGTTGTCCTGTCATGGCATACTATACTGTAGGCTATATCTGCCTTCTGTCTTCCAGGTATCTTGCAATATGTTACCCGCTTCACTCCAGAGAGATGAGAACTCCCAAGAACGCCTTGATCTCCATCGGGCTGGTGTGGGGCCTTGCGCTGCTCTTCTCCGGACCCTACCTAAGCTACTACGAGCAAATAGAGCTGAGGGGCTCCGCGATTTGCGTTCCAGCCTGGGACGTCAAGGCGCGCGTGGCCATGGACGTGTGCACTTTTGTCTTCGGCTACCTAATCCCGGTGCTGGTGCTGAGCCTGACTTACGTTCGCACCATCTGCTACCTGTGGACCGCGGTGGACCCCGTAAAGGACATGTCCGAGTCGCGGCGGGCCAAGCGCAAGGTCACCAAGATGATCGTGATGGTGGCGGCGCTATTTTGCGTCTGCTGGCTCCCCCACCATCTGGTCATCCTCTGCATGTGGTTCGGACGCTTCCCGCTGAATCACGCCACCTACATCCTCCGCCTCCTCTCCCACCTGGTCGCCTATGGCAACTCCTGCCTCAACCCCATCGTGTACGCGCTGGTCTCCAAGCACTTCCGCAAGGGCCTTCGCAAGGTGTTCTGTTGCAGGCTGAGGCAGAGGGTGGTTAACAAGATCCACGTCGTCCAGGCGGTGAGCAGCATGGAGACCTACAACTAGGGCTAAAAATGACCTCTCACCTCCCTGAGTATATAGGCAGGGGAACACTGATTGTGTAAACGAGAGCTGACACACTGTCCGGTGAGCTTTTGTCTAACACAGATAAAACTAAATGGTTGTTTGTGTGAAATAGACTGCCCCCCCCCCTTCCCCCCTCCCCTTCCCTAGAGACATCACGTGTTAGGGATTGAACCTATGTCCGTTTGGCTGGAAGATGCCCACCCATACCATAAACTAGTGCCAGAACAACATTGGAATGCTATACTCTAAAACATAGTGACTGACAAATTAACAGAATCAAAAATGTTTTGATTAGCCTATTTGTCAACAAATCCACAAAAGATGTTAGTTCTAATATTAAGTAAAATAGTGAATGCTGTTTTGTGCCAAACACTAATTAGTAGAACATGTGGAACTTTATCTTAACAAAGATTAATTGATTCAACAAATGTAACTGTAACTGATTTATAGATTTATAGATCAGCATTGCAGAGAGGGGAAGAAATTGATTTAGATTTGATAAAAGTGATTGGCTGTCATCTCAGTTTTGATTTATTGCAAAGACACAGAAAAACATAAATTGAACAAATGATGTAATCTACTCAAAATGTACTGAACTTTAGTGTTGAACCTTATGAGCATCTTTGTAAGTAAGTTACATAAAGATTAGGAAACCTACCAGTCTTTGGGCTGTCAATAAGATCTTAACTCAGTAATAGTAGAAATAAATTAATAAATTAAATATGAATAGAGTCTCAAGAGGAGTCTTATATCATCTGTGGTGTGGGTGTTTTTGGCATGGAAACTGAGTAAGGGGATCAGTTGTTAGTCAGGTGTTAATCTAAAAATCCTGTCCAAGTGTTAAATTACGTTAGTTGTTATAGGACCACTGGTAAGTGCATTATGTTTTCTTGATACAGTTGATATTATTTAGCATTTTGATCAAATACATTCTTACAAGTTCATTTAATAGCAAATAAATGTCTGTATTTCGTTGTCTTGTTTCAACCTTTGAGTCGACAACAGCTTGATAGAAAAGAGAAATACATTTGCAAACAGATTTTCTTTCAAATGTATTTCAGACGTAGAATCTTGTTTTGTTAAAATGCGAATAAAACATGCAATTGCATGTTTAGTCTGTCGCTTTGTGCTTTGAAAATACAGAATTAAGTTGTCCGTGGCATTCTGAAACCCCCCTGGTATTGCAGACTTTGTTTATGTTCCCAATAGTTAATTTGCTCATTCACTGTGAAACACAAGACAAACGTTTATCAGGATTATATCAGCCATTAAATACTTCATTCAGCACACCATGCTGTTCTCTCTCTACATGAGCACATGCACTCTGCTGAGCCTGTAATATAGCATATTATAGCATATAACATATTATAGTCGCAAGAGTGATCTCGGTTATAATGCCATCACTGTTATTAGAAGGCTTTTGAAGTGTCATCTCAACTAATTCAACTTCCGTTACAATCCACATCACTGTTAAGGATGGAGTCGGTCATTACGGGGATTTTTTATTTCTTTTTAATAGATCAAAACAAAACCGTCTCTCGTTTTAATGCCATGGAGGTCGTTCAGCAGCTCTGCCCCCCACATTAGACACGGATTGCAAGGCTTGGATAGTGTTGTGTGGTGCAGTCTGGATTTACAGAGTGAGGGATGTCAAGGCACACAGAACAGGCAGCTTGTGGACCGTGAGGAGTTATTCAGTGAATCTGACGACAAATTCATAAGATTACAATCGCTGACTTCACATTTAACATTCAATACCTTGGTGTTAGACTTAAAGGTACAATGCTATGCGGTACAAATAATGCTGTTACTAGTGAATGCTGTTGACTGCAGGACCTGCTGGACAATATATCTCAACTCCACTTGTCACCAAGGAAACCAGATCCTTTCAACCTCTTGTGAGGAAATCCATATTGCGCTCTTAATCACAAACTCACAAGGATCAGTAATCTGAAAGGGGCTGCTTATATTAGACAGCTTTGCTCGGGGGTGATATATTCATGTTTATGGCTTCATTCACAACAGTCCGATGTATGGGACTATTTTATTTTACCCTCGTTTTAGTTTTAGTTTTTGTTAACAGATGCAAACTGCCAGCCTAAGATTCTACTTTTCTATAAATAAATAGTTGAATGTAGAGTATATCTGAGATTCACACATTTAAAATCTTTTTCACAAAAAAAACTTAATAAAACTGCCGTAGCTGAGCAACCCCCCCCCCCCCAAAAAAAAAAAATGCAATTATGCCATTTAGTTTAGTTAGTTTTGCTTATATAGTGATGTAATGGGTTTGACAGTTGAAGTTGTTGCCTGAGCCCAAGTCGCCCCCTATAAGTAACTCAGTGGCTAGTTTATTTTGCTGTAACCAATGACAAGGGCAATCAATAGTGTCCCCGCATTGCCAAAGAGAATGTAAACATCGTTAATCTAATTATATTGATGTCACTGGTTAACAGCTCATCACTTCATCTGCCCACGTGATTATTTAACATTTAAGATTAAGTGTGCTTATTAGGAGAGAAGGGCCCTTCAATAGACATTTTCGTATTCATAATCAATTGCCTAAAAGACGATTAAAGGCAATTTTTCACACTAAAAACCTATACATGAATATTCAACTAGCCCCCTTCCGCACGGGGATAATGACTAGAGCAATTCCTCCCAGAGTTCAGTTTATCATTCAGAGAAAGAAACGTTATATATATGTATAAAGTATCAAATAAAATTCATATAGACCCACTATAATATATGTAAAGGTATTAAGCAATTCATGACAGCTCATCATTTGTCATGACATCCAATATAATTTCTGCCTGGTAATCTTCTGCTGTTATGTAACTGTCATTGCGATATAGCAACAGCACAAATCACATGTAGTTGCATTTATTAATTTGAGACACATCTGGACAGTAAATTACATAAATACATTATGTTGGAAATTTTATACAATGTCAGACACAACTACAAGAGAATGACGCTGTGAGCTGAGGGTGAATGGATCTTCTCGGGGCTGTGAGTGGAACACAGGACATTATATTGGGTTTATCTACAGGGGGTTGAGGGGAGGGATTGGTTTCTGTTGCGTGAGGAACATTTGTAATGTACAGACTTGAGTTCAGGCTGAGGTGTCAAACAACCTTTCAATCATCTCTTCCACTTGCTCTGGACGATACTTGTGATACTTCTCTGGGTTCTTGGTAAATGAGATGTTGGCATATCTGAAAGTTAAAGTACACACACACAAACAAATACTTAAATCACATTTACTATACAAATCGAAGCAATCTAGACATATCTAATATTAACACCAAAATGTCGATTCCAATGGGCAGACAATTAAATATCTCCAAAGTTATAAGTGCTTTTGTCAAATCTTATCTAAACAATGTGCCATATATTCATACATACAGTACATACAATAAGGACCATCAACACTCTATTTCTACTATTTTTAGGTTTAAATATTTTATCTTTTTCCCCCCACACCCTTAAAAACAAGTTTAAAAACTAGGCAAGCATAGTTCAGCCTAGCCAACCAATAATTCTCTGCATTAGTATTGGCGGGGCTGGGGCTGGTCAAATCCATGGCAATCCTTGCAGTGTGCGAAGTACGGCAGAGAAAAACGCTGGCACTTTAGCTCCAAGTACGCTTTGAGCATTCAGCCCTCTTGTGCGTGTAGTCCTATCGGTTTGCTTTTTTTTTTTAAAGCGAGCCGCCGAATTGATTGATACCCCGATAACATGAAAACTTAACATTCAGCGCTTCAAAAAGTGTCACTTAACTGCAACTGAAGATTTATTAGGCTACATTAAAAAATAACTGGAAATAAAAATTATGAAAAAAAAAACGATGGTTAACTTTTTGATCCGCGGTTCAAGTGCATGCCGAAGCGTGGGAGGTGATCGTACAGGTCACGGATGAAGGACACCGCTATACAATGCTATTGGTGCATTACCGCCACCTAGTGCCCACATGGTGCATTACCATCACATACTGTCTAAGGTCGGTCGGTCAGTCAGTCAGTCAGTCAATCAGTGAGATTCGCTCACTGGCCGGTCCCGCTGCACGCTGTCCAGCAAAAACACTAACCACTGAAAATCTTAAATGAAACTTTGAGTTGAGGGGATAGCTGGCTTAAACTTGCTCAAGAAAGCATAATGATCATTGCCCTATGATTATGATTACCCATCATCCCACTCACCTCTGTAGGAAAGCTCTATACGCCTCAGACACCACCTTTTTCTGGGCCTGGCGGATAAAATCTCGCTGTTCCTTGTCCGGTATGGCCCAAACCTTCTGGATCTTACACAGCTCTTCCAGACCGTCATTAAAACCCTGGGAAGCAATTAAGTCACTCAATTCCACAGCTGTTCTTAATGCAATATACCAGATTTGTTTAACATCAAATTAATTGAAATCATTTGAAACCAGAATCTATTAATGTCAGAATGGAGACTTTACCTTGAATTTGTCTTTAATAACTTGTCGCTCTTTGTCTTTCAGCTTCAAAAGAGGGATGACAGGTGTGTTAGGACATTGATGTAAAGGCGGATATACATTTAAAGCTGTCTATACTGGTAGTATGTATTCTCAAAGTGATGTGATCAATCAAAGATCTAAGTTGAAGATATATATATTCATGTTGGTCAAAAAGTTCAAATTCTACAACAAATGGAGTATCTTCACAATACCTTCTACCATCTGAGACAGACCAGCATTGAAGACACTTGTTTGATATTTTCCAGAAACGTTTGAAATTGAATCGCGGATTAAAAGAACTGAGAGTTTCCTGTATCTAACATAACATAAACAATGGGGTTCATTTATGATGGAACCTAGGTGGGAGGGACTTACTATTGAGGTAAGAAAGCTACAGGGTCGATGGTTAAACAAATATCTAATACAGCTTTAAATAAAGAACTACAAACATCCTAAGTAGAGTCTAGGGTCATTCTGATCTGCATAAAGAGTGAAAAACACCCCCTCCCCACCTTCCAAAAAACAAATGCGGAAGTTTCTCTGGTCTAACCTTGGTGCCAGGCTGAAAGAAGGGCATGTTCCTGTCCGTCAAGTGCTCCGTGACCTTTAGCCAGCTGGAAATGAAGGCAATGTTTCATCTTCGTATAGCAATGATGGCAAATGTGTTTTGTTTTGATTTTGGAGTACAATTGTTTATCTTTAGATTATATTTGACCTGCGCTGGTACATCTGGAGCTGTTGCTCGATCAGCTCCCTGTATGACATCTGGGCCTTCTTCTGGGTCACCACGACTAGCTGGATCAAGTCGGACCTGAGGACACAGTCATGCATTAGCAGAATGTTCCTAAATACACGTTCATCCATATTGACTTGCAGTGTGTACAATTCAAAGTATAAATTAAAGTGTAACTGCATCCTAAAATGTGTTTTATTGAGCTGTGAACAAAGTAATAGGATTGAAATGTGTGACACATCAATGTTAATCGGTTAATATTGACAAAATTCCCGTTTCAGTCAGGACCACTATTGTCAAAATAAGTATTTTATTTGGTCATTTAATTATTTGTATTTGGAGGTATGGCTCTGTTCCGGGAGCTCCCTGCCCTTTCATGAATACAGGGAAAGCCCTTTCCATGCACGAACACGGAAGCAGTAAAAAGACCCCCCATAGGGTACAGAACAAGCCTCAAACACAGCATTTAAGGAGGAGGTGGGGAGGTGGGGAGGTGGTAGCTCGCAGAGGAAGCGCCAAGAATGGGTGTAGGCTAACTGACTAGATTGGCCAATCCTGTGGTTTGCTGTGATCCGCTGAGCAGTCTGGTTAATGGCAGTGAGCTGATTTTGATCAGCTGACAATTGAGATTACGCGTGGCCGGGTGTGACTTCGTGGCCTGCCTGAACTATCTCGCTTGATTTTTTATTTAATCTGAATTTTATTGAGCTGAAAACGGATCTACACGTCATATTTGATAAGAACCATCCCTAGACCTGGCTGGTATTCAAAAGCACATTCGGTCCGCTCATCAAACTCAAATTTTATCGTACATGTTAATGGGTCCTCTCATTCTCTCCCTACCCCTCACCCAGCTTCTTGTTGTGTAGTGGGTGGAGTCAGGCTCAGAGGTGGTGCAGTTACACTTTAAGTATTATCAGTTGTGGGAGGGGCTTGTGCTCTTTTGAGGCGTATACCTTTAAGTTAGCATTACTAAAAAGAATCTCCATATTTTCTGATAATTTGGATAGTTTCTTGTGCTGCAGTTTGTTAATACAAGCTCTATCCACGTGTATCTGATAAATAGTTGTTCCTCCGTCAACAGCGCACAAACGTAAATTCACATCCACTGTACAAATTGTGCCTACTTCTCTAGAGACTTGAGGATGTAGTTGTAGTTGTTGTGAAGGAAAATTGCACTCAGAGCTGAATCCTCATACACTTTGGACTTGCTGAGAAGATTAAGCTGTAAATTCCCCAGCACTTTGCCTAAAAGAGGTAAAGTAATTAAGTTAAAGACATTTCCCATGAGAAACACTACGCACTAGGTCTTAGGCACTCACATATGTATGTGCTGAGAAGCCTTTTGCTGAATTCTGAGTTGTAGCTGCTTGAACTTGTTTCTGGAAAATAAAAAGGTAACATGCACCATTACATACATTTCAGTTAACCGCATAATAGTAATTCACATTGTCTTTACATTTGACAGTGGGACAAAATGCACGTTAAACACCTACACTTTGATACGAGGTCACAACTTACTCATTAAAACGCCATTAATTACGTTTCTATGGTAACATGTAAATCACAGCCTGCTTAAATACATGGACAAGCGTCCGTTTACGAAGCAGGGTGTTTTCCCTGAGTAATTCTGCTTTAATGGATGAGCCGCATTGCCAACCAGCCACCATCCACTACAGCGCTATTACCTATTCACAGCCAATCACAACACTCCGAAATTGTATCATTAAAACTCAGGGGTCCACTATTTTCTCTTACCTCGGGGGTCTAAAGGAATATTGTAAGTGTCCCCCAGTACTAAAGAGGACAAAGGCAAGGCAGAAGAGACAGGAGAGAGAGGCACAAGTGCAAAAGGTTAGAAAAGGGTTTTGTTAGTGCAGAAAAAGTAAGCCAAGTAGCAAACTGTTGACAGACAGACAGACAGGGAAGAGGGAGGATGAAGGGGCATGGAGAACGCTACAGGGGTCTGGGTCATCTTCTTGGGCAGCCATTTTAATTGTCATGACAAAATAAGTCACTGCAAGGCGATGTTACATGGTAACCCCAGAAGGAGCCACTGCATCTCGTCTGCGGTGTCGTGTTGGCGTCCTAAAATGTTGAAACGAGGTAATGCAGGTTTCCCCATCAGGGAATCCCTTCGTGAGGAGACAACCTCATGAAGCTGAGTGCGAATGCCAAGAGTGTGCGACGCTGTCATCAAAGCAAAGGTGGCTACTTCGAAGAATCTAAAATATAAAACATATTCTGGTTTATTTCACACTTTTTTGTTTACTAAATAATTCCATGTGTGTTCCTTCATAGCTTTTTTTTGTATTCAATAAAAATCTACACTGTAGGAGATAATGCAAATAGAGAAAACACATTGAATGGGAAGGTGTGTCCAAACTTTTGACAGGCAGACAAAAAATGATATAACGGTATTATTTTTAGAAATATAATAATAATAATAATGCTGCTTAGCTAAACCCTGCGTGCTCCTTATCCTCTACGGAAAATGTCTGGACACCATATTATGCTACATGCACAAAATGGAGAGAGAGAGAGAGAGAGAGAGAGAAAAGCAGAAGTCAAAGAAGTGAATAGTCACGTCAGCGGAGGAAGTTTCAGCGTCACGGTGAAGAGCACAAGACTGAACAAACCCCCCAACCCTAAAGTGAATGGGTGATGGGACACAGAAGCTGTGAGAGCACTACATGTATTGACAAGTCTACCTAATGACAAATAACAAGCATGGACCCTCACGTAGTCCTTCAGTGAGTCAAATAGCCTGCTAAATCACAAACAATCAGCTAATATGGGCTTCCGCATTCACAATTAAAATGGACAAATAACGTCCATTAGGTCTACAGTGTGAGAGAAACACTAATATTTCAATGACGAAAATGTACTCTACATGACTGATAATATTAGTGTTTTCATAATTTAAAGGCCCCATCAAATGATGTATTATTAATTATTATTGAATTCAGAAAATTAATAATTATTAAGTATGAGTAATGCACTTTTTAACATGCCCCCAACGTGACTGTCTCACTGGAAGTGGGAGGACAGGTTCCTAAGGTTGAGAAGATGATTAGCTACAATCCAGGAACTATGTCACACCTGGGGGCTACCTTACTGGATGGTTGTACACTATGTTTGTTATCAGGCAGACATGCTTAAATGACATGTTATGGCCCAGATCACACAGAGACGCGTCTCTAAAGGCCGCTTCAAAAGCGCGTTGATAAACCCCCGATCACACAGAGATGGACTGCCTGGGCCAAAGAGAACGGCTGCCTGGGCCAACTGTCACATTGACGAACAGCGCGACTCCACGCCTTGCGCTGAAAAGTTAAGGACATTTTTACTTTAGTGCACGTACATTTTTTTTTTTTTTTTTTAAACAGTCGCGCTGTACCATAAGAAACAATGGTTTGCTAGCGACGCGTTTCTAGCGACGTGTCTGGTGTGATCGGGCCCTAAGAGTTCAAAATCTTTAAGAAAAACAAAAAGCATGCATTGTACAATAGGGGAACTTTAAATGACATGCGCAGCATGCGCGGGCTTATGGGTCCACAGGTCTAGATGTGGATGTACCTTGAGACGCCAGCATGGCTCCGGCTGTCTCGTGGAAGTCGAGCAACTGCTGTAAAAACAGGATGGCCTGGAGGAAAGATGCCGGGGTAATGATTACTTCACTGTATTTACTTTAGCTGACCAGATGCCTCTGCCTCGTTAGTAGTCGCTTCAGAGCCCACAGAGTGGTGAAAACAACACATTATACTGTAGGAAGGTGTGTTTAATGGTTTGTGTATTGCAGTATAAGCCCTCGTTAGTTAATATAGGTGCGCATCACTCACATTGCTGGTGAGTTCGTGTACAGTTCCATCTTTTGGCATATTGTATTCCTTGTCAGGGTCATTCTGTAGTTGGACAAGGAAGAGGTCATTAACTAACACCAAAAAAAATGTGTTAAAAAAGGTATACTCTTTGATTTGCATCCAACAACCCTCAACCTGACAAGGCTGAGGAGAATCCATTCACATAGTAATAATAGTACATGTAGACTTTAAGTCATACTTGAAGATAAGCTAAGGGAAACTTGCCTTGATACTGTCTGCAAACTCCTCCAGTGCCTTGGCACCAATAGTTTCCATTGCGGTGATGAGCGTTGGCAGTTTGTTTTTGGTACTTGCTGCTGTGCCCTGTAACCAGTGGACAGCAGCTTGCTAATGTTTTCAGCAAATACAAATGCTGCTCCTTTGTATTCAAATACAGCAGTTCCCCCAAATAAGTTGGTCATAGCGGGTGCTACTAAATTATTATAATATACTGTGTAGTAACAACATAATCTATATGAATACAGTATAATATTTGATTATAAATACACAGACACACACCCATCCCTTTGAGAACTATTGATTTGGAAGCAAATGGTATGAATGTGACAAAGCTATTCTATTCCACCTGGAGTGTGGAGTCAAACTCCGGCTTGGTCATTTTCAGGTGTCTGAGAATGGGAAATATGGTCAGCACAGCAGAGTAGTCATGACGCACGATGGCCCTGCGAGCTGCCGACACGATGCTGTCCCCCTCCATCATCATGTTGTCCAACGCCTCCTGCCACCGGCCAACACAAAACACAGAAGAAGAGATACCAAGTTATAGCAAAACCCCTCCAATGTTCTCCGTCAAACAAGCAAAAGGTCACTCTAGCTAGCAGAGAATCGGGGTGACATTTGCATCCTTTATTGATTTAGCGACGCATTTCTGTCCGTTTGAGAATTATAACTGAAAAGGGTGTAAGCTCTGGTATAACAATATCAAAACAATGAATACGTTAATTAATAAAAATAAACAAGTAATGAATACAGCTGGGCTTAATAATAGTCTTTTTCAATCTATGAGAAAGGTAATGTACTTACACAGAAGAGAAAATATGTGATTCTGTCCCATAAATACATTTAGCCACTAGAAGCTGTCTAATTTCATGTTGTTTGACTGAAAACTAATGAGTTGGTGAACAGTTTGGTAGACAGCTTTGGTAGACTGTCTGACAGAAATGGGTAGTACTTATACTGGAAAGTACTGGCAAGACATGCTGTACAGTACGATACTTCATACTTGTATAACAAAAAAAACCTTCAAACTCTTTCTTTTCTACACACAAGACACATTTTGTGATATCATACATTGATGTATCGCTAATTAGTAACACCGCATGTATATCCCCCAACCTGTATGAGGGAGTCAAAGGTCTTTTTCTGGTGGTGTTCTGGGATGATCTCAGTGAGGAGGGCGTATTCGCTTTGGGCCAACTTCACAAAGGCGCTGATACAGTGGATGTAGGAGTCAATCTCAATATCCAGCACGTCATCCTTCCCTGGGGGGCACACGGCAAAAGGTCAAGTGAAAGGTCACAAAACAAGGTCTAACACCCTTGACTCAAACAATGAGGTTGATGAGGGGGTCAGATTCTATGCAACACCATACACTGTAAATGAGTACGTACTTACTTAAATACATGTTTTTATAATAACAATGATGAAGGCCTCACGTATCATTTAATGCATTGTCATTATAACATTTTTATTCTGGTTTAAGAGGCCACATCATCTAGAATGATATGATCAATCATCAATACTCTGTCTTAATCAAAACAGCCTCTCGTGGGATTAACAAGTAATTCACTGATTCTTTCACTGATAGATTGAACCTCATT
This sequence comes from Forbesichthys agassizii, assembly GCA_026546735.1. NCBI lineage: Eukaryota > Metazoa > Chordata > Actinopteri > Percopsiformes > Amblyopsidae > Forbesichthys > Forbesichthys agassizii. Next base: position 13,956 of record JAODLL010005704.1, read on the forward strand.
GTGTGGGTAAGAGTAGCGCACCTGTGTGTGTGTGTGTGTGCGTGCGTGCCGTGCGTGTATGTGCGCGTGTGTGTGTGTGTGCACGCACATGTTTCGGGGGGTAGAGAGCAAGTTAGCACTCAGATGTGTGGCCAAAACAAAGTCGTAATGTAAACAAAACACAAAGTGAGGACTGTTTTAAGTTAATTCAATCATATTCCTATTAATTTCTTTTTTGTTATGTGCTCGTTGAAAGACGCTATATAAACGGCGATTATTCATTATTCATGTCTATTCCATACTAGATGCATTGTTCAACACATGGTTGTTCCTTCTCTACCCCCTCACGTCGCCCCCTACTCACCTGCCGCGGCCCCGTGCTTCTCAGTTAGGGCGTCGGAGTGGTGTTTGACCCGCAGGTCAAGGTCGTGACCTGACGGGGTGGGGTATATCAGGGGGACATGAGCCTAGTTAAACCTCCACCACTAGGGCGTTAAGGGCCACAAGTGGTCCTCCTTCCCACCACCCTAGAACCACCACCAGGGCATTAAGGATAGAGCCAAGGGCCACAACCTCCTCCCACCACCCTAGAACCACCACCGAACAACCCAGCAGGAAGCAGAGCATGGTACTCGCCCACTGTGTCGGGCCAGGAAAGAAGGAGGGGGCGGGGGGGGGTGTGCATGAAGACAGGTGTGGTGTCTAGATTAGCGTGGGCACGTGTGTAAGAGTGAGGGTCTGCTGCTACTACTAGTAAGTGGAACCGGCAAATGTTTACTTACATGGAAACAGACACACATGCTGGGAAAAATGGCTCGTTTATTCTTATTTTCATTGTTAATTGTTATGTTTTTATATCTGAAACTTTAACTGTGCTGCTGCCTGTCTTTGCTAGGATTGTCTAATAACAGAGATTGTGTATCTTGTGAGATTTTCATCCTGGTTAAATAGAGGTTATAATAATACAAATATCAAAATCCAGATGTGAGAGCATCTTATGGACACACATATATGGACGACGACTGATTAAAGCCTCCGTTTACATAAATAACACAGCATAGGTACGTTAATACACCAAATCAGAGATTTTACCGGTTTAAAAATGTTACAAGCAAGGGCATTTTGTATTAGGCTACTTTTAGGCATAATTAATTAGAAATCATTAATTTGTAATATCTTATCCATACGGTTCCTGTGTGTGTGTCTGCTATTCAACAGGTTCTCGGTTAACCTGTTGAGCACCACCTGCTGGCTGGCAGAGGGCACTGCGAGAGGAGACAGGAGAAAAGAAGTGATTGCGGGGGGGCATGGTTACCTTCCGAAGGAGTGAGGTTAGAGCCCCCCTTTTTCCCATCGAGCCCATGCTGTGAGTACTGTTTCAGAAGGTTCTGAGCCTTGCGAATGGTCCCTGGTCCCATACACACACACAGAGAGATAGAGTCCAGCCGCAGATTGTGTTCCAGATAGCCAAGAGACAAGAAGAGAGGAAGAGGGGAAATGGAAAAGGGAGAGAGAGGGGAAGAGCTAGGAAGTGAGAAACAGAGACAACATCCCTCCACCACTGAGCCGTAGCCAGGAATCCCTAGCCTAGCTCCGCGGCTACGGAGACCTGAGGTGCGTTCAGAATGGGCAAGTGTTCGTGACCGTTTTGCAAACTTATTCAAACCGTGTTACCGCTTACTTTGAGTTAATTGTGAACATTATGCACACTTTCTGAGGAGGGCGTTTCCTGCGGACACACATTGACAGTTTTGGAATGTTTTACACAAAACGTTCCAATGTCATGTTCAATGTCATGTTCGCCACGAACGTTCACCAATTTGGAACGCACCTCCGAGGTCACCGGACTAGAGCAAAGAGCTACATGTAAAAACACTACTAGGGTATGTGTGCCAAAACACCAGAAATAAAAAGGCAGAACAAACAGGTTAGGTCAAATACAAACAACATCATCATTAATAACATTTACTAATTAAACATACATGTATGTTACATAGTTTAGAGATGATGCGTTCCAAATAATTCTACACAACTTGATTTAAGCAGTGCGATGTGGTATTAAGAGTAGCAGGTAACATAAGACAGAGAGTGAACTAGCACAGCATTGAAGACACATGAGTTGGTAGAGCAAGATATACTGTAGCAGCATCTAGTTATTAGCATTGCCTCACTTCACACTGTAGTCAGAGAATGCATTGTTAAGGCAATAAAGCACACACTAATAACACAACTATGCTGTCAGTGCTAGTTAGATTACTTCAAACTCAAGCAACATTGAAAAAGCCTGCTCCGAATTCCAAAAACAAAAGCATGCAAGAAACAAGTCTTAACTCTAATATCCTATACTGAAAATATTATGCTCTCCCTTCAGAGTGTTCCTGGTCCTACTAAAATGAAAAAAGCAATGCCACAAACACACTTAAGATGCCTGCTTTGCTGTTTAATACGGCTGTAATATGTGGACAAAGCAAGCATAATCAAAAAGGCACAAACTAAAGCTTTCTCTTTACCTGGGATGTAGACTGTCATCACAACATTAGGATTATGAAATAAGGAAAGGAGGGAAGTTATTTTAGTTATATATATATATCACAGGGAGGTGTCGTGGTGCCTAGTGGTTCAGCGATTATGCAAATTCTAGAAACGTCCCTAAGGTGAAACATGTATTCAGTAACTACAGCTATGAAAAGGGAGATACAAGATCATCTACTCTACTAACACATACGACCACCTGTCTGTTGGAGAAACTGAATGTGAACTGACAGTGAGACACTAGGGGTGTCTTGGCGGTAAGGCAAAGTTGCCGCAGACGACTAACCTGGCCTCTTGGGAGCCTTCTTGGTCGGAGTGTCTTTGCGCTTGGTTTGGACTGCAGGCGAGTACAGGATCCCAGAGGAGGCGCTGTTTTTGCGGAAGTGATCTTTCAAGCCTTTGATGGAGCGATCTAGTTGGCTGGACCTGATCTGGAAGTAAACGTTCATGAAATCTGCAGGAACAGAGATAAAGGATTTGGATTAGCAAAAGTATTCGATGGCTTATACTTTGTAATTGGTATAATGTTGCCCACAATACAATAGTAATAAACGTCTAGAGTACTATCCTGAAATACAGTGTAGAATATAATCTGCTAGGGGGAAAAGCAAAAGAAATCTCTATATTTTGTTTTAACATTAAAACAACATGTTCTAAAGCAGTGGTTCTTAACCTGGGTTCGATCGAACCCCAGGGGTTCGTTGAGTCGCTCTCAGGGGTTCGGCAGGGGTCAAGACACACACAGTATAGCCCGGTTCACACTAGCAATGTCGAGCCGTTTTTGTTGACATCAGAAATTGCTAAGAAAGCCTTTGAGATAACGTTTGTTACAACGTATCTTCAATCCTTTTCAAGGATGGTAGACATGAAAACTAAGAAAAGGAACAGACTTTGTTGCAAAAATGATATGAGTGGCACTTGCCTTTTAGATACAAGTTCAGAAATGCGGCTTCACCTTGGCAACAGCAAAAGTCACATTGATTTGCAGTAAATTATTAATTGAGTTATGTTTTTGTGTGAAATTCATGTTTTGTTGGTTTTGGTCTTTGAACACAGTGATTTTGTGTGCAACTGATGCATGGTTCATTTTGTGCACAAATACAATATATACCTATGTTTTGAAGAAATCATATTTTATTTTTCCAATTACGAAGGGTTCGGTGAATGCACCGATGAAGCTTGCAGGGTTCAGTACCTCCAATAAGGTTAAGAGCCCACTGCTCTAAAGTATAATATTATTCAAATATTTTTAAAAAAAAAAAATATTTCTATGAGACAGATTCCTGCCCTGGTATCAACAATTTGAAGCTGCATTGCTACATTTCATGCATGAAATGCAACGCGTGGCAATGTGACATAATTTACAGCATCACATATCAAATGGTTGTGCGCCCATATTAATGGAATATAATCTATAGTGATTATTCTCTCTAGTTATACATAGTAAACATAGAATACACATCCATGAAGGAGGGCAGATGCTCTCCACACACAATGGGCACAGGCTTCTATTCCGGGCCTTCACACTGTGAGCCACAGTGCTAACTACTGTGCCACTGACAGAATGAGGTGTTCAGGAGCCTCTCTCCAGGCTCACCACAGCTCCCTTGTTCACCTCCTTCCTAACAAAGTTACCCCCCGTCACTGCCTCTGCTCCAGGTGACAATGAGACACTCTGCTCCTCGGGTAGGTAGGATCAGACCTCCTACTGTCATTTCCTTATTGGTTAGCGAGGTGCGGAGAATGAAATCATTCTCCCTCTGTGTGCCTTGTTGTACTACTCAACTACTACTCAACTACTATAACTAGTCCTAGTCCTCTTTATATTCATAACTAGTCCTATTTGTTTTCATAAATAGTCCTCTTTGTATTCGTAACATTCATAACTAGTTCTCTTTGTATTCACAACTAGTCCTCTTTTCATTCATAACTAGTCCTCTTTGCATTAATAACTAGTCTGGCTGCAAGTGCATTTTAGTGTGTGGGTATGTATGTGAGTGTGCGGCCCACCACCAAGTATATGCTTTTGTCTGAGATGCTGGTGCTTAGTGTAATACCTAGTGGCGGGAAATGTCATTAAGACCCTACACGCTTGACATCAACGTCATCTCACTGACCTACGCTGATTGGGCCGCCAGCAGTGTGGCTGTGTGCACGTTAATGCGAACAGGGTTTCCAGACTGTAAACTCAGCTAAATAAATTGATCTGAGAGCAAGAGTCGGTCAGAGCCAGGCTAAACTCGAGTAGCATGACGTAATGCTGAATTTCTAACTTTAAAAAAATGTTTTTTTTAAAGGGTATCTACCTAACCAATGAAAATCCAGGCTGTGGCTTTTTTCTTAGTGGATTCTAAAAAATATTATCTAAGGTACACTCCCCGATGGTCTTATTATTGTGCCCCCCAACTCTGCCCCAAGTATTGGCAAAATGATTGGGTGTCAGCAGTGGTAGAGGGTTGTGCCAGCCAATCAGCACTGAGCTCCAAATGCCCTTGTTACCGCTTGGATGATACACAACAGTAATTTCAAGCAGGAATCGATGAGCGGCCCTTTAAAGCTTTAGAGGCAGACGTACCCTGGTTCCGTCCGTATTCCACCAGCCACACGGAGATGCAGATGATGTCTTGGAGGACGGCCTCGGGCAGGTGCTCCAGCGTCACCTCCTCCTGGACCTCCAGCTCCTCGTCCACGCTGATGGTGTCCAGGATCAAAATAGGGGGGACAGGCTTGCTGTAGCGGTTCAGCAGGCTCCGAAACTCGGCTTCCAGCAGCTCCTTTCCCTTCTCGAAGCGCGCTTTCTGCACACGGAGGGAAAAGAGAAAATACAGCAGCGGTGTTGGGACATCCCAGAGATGTTGGGTCACCAAATGCACAATAACAAACTCTGGGCCGCCAGGCATCAGAGACTGATTTAAAGTTTAGCCTCACGATGCCGTCCTGATCTTGCGAGCTACAGTTTTGCTTCGAGCATCAGTCTGGGAACCCCTCAATTAAGCGTTTTGGCAAAAAGGCGGTACTAATACAATCAAACTTTCTTAACATACGATTGGACCTTTATCTCAATAAATGAGATTGCTTAAACTCAGTCAGAGAGCCGGTGGATACACTGCTGGCGTAATGTTGGGGGAAACTTCATCTGATTGCACTTGAATTGGTCGCCATCCTTTTCATTGCATTGAGGGGTTCCGACTAAATTAAACTGGAGCTCGCCAGACCTTGTGAATATCAGTCGGGAGCTTTTCAGTAGCGCTGTGCAGGAAAGGTTTCGTAAACCTAACTCTCCGACACCTCGAGAACGCTCTAGTGACAGACACAAGAGGCCTTGGGCTTTAGCCTCCCTTGCTAAGACGTTTTCTCTCTAATCCGTCCGTGGGAGCTCCAAGCGGGGTTCGTGTCGGGGGTACGGACTACTTCACAAACGCACCACTGTGTTCAGCTCGGGACTGTCTGGGTTGTTGTCTTGGAAGTACTCCACAGCTTTCTGAATCCTAGCAATACAGGCAAGGTACTCCTCCAACCGTCCTGTGGGCCTGGGTTACAATGACACAGTATTGCAAAACAATATAGGCCTACATAAATACATTACAATAAAATTGACTTATTATGGACTTCCATTTCATGTGTCACAAATATAGCAGGGCTTACCCTTCTCTAATGATCTTGTCCGTGTCTTTAGCCACATGATAGTAGCTGATGACGTGATCCATGCACGACAAAGTCTTGTCCACATTCTCCTGCAGCCTCTGCAGGTTTTCTGTCTGCTTATGAACTGGGATTATGGAGTTTTCCAGTTTCATTAGACGACTTTCAAACGACGAGAGAATGCTGACCTGCAAAAATGACCACACGGTTCATAATAATATGCCAGTTCAACACTTGAGATCAGTTATTGGAGTGGTTATGTACACGTTGAGCACTTGCATTATTTCTGTTTACAAGTGTTAATCATACCATTCCCTTGGTCAGCTGATCGCTCTTCTCTAGGTTTTCTCTGATGAATAACAACGTCTCTTGCTCCTGTAATACATCCCACCAACGTATAATAGCTTTTCAATAATGTATCCATTTGTAATAGTACCTAAAGGAGTATCCTATAACGAATGATTATAAATATACTTATATTAGCCATTCCGACCTGCTGTAGTTTTTCCTCGATCTCCCTTTTTCTCGCAGACGCGTCCTCGGTGGGAATCATTTTGAGTGTTTGAAGTAATTCCCAATAAGAGACGACCACTGGTAACAAAATATACCTGGGACTTATTTCATATCACGACCTCCCAACCCTGCAGTTTACGATCAGGCGGGGCAGTCTGTTCCGTATCCGTCGTGAAGAGTGAACTTGGAAGAAGGGAGACGCCATCTTTGTTGTGGACATTTTTTTTTTCTTTATAAAAATAATATATAAATTTTAAATTATGTCAGATTAATCTTGTTAATATATTGCATATCATATAATACTAGTAATATTACGCTATAGGAAAATACATTTGTAAAACATTTAGCCCAGAATGCTTGTGTTCACCTTGATTTAACACTAGATGTCGCTGCAATCAGCTTTGACCATAGAGCACGTCTACTCACACAAATGTTCTTATATTAGTGTTAACATATTTTATTATTGAATCCATTTGTTGTAGTCTGTTATTGTGCATTGTAATAAATAGACATAGTTATAAAATGTATAATGTATTTTCACAAAAATATGTCACAGAGATATTTACACATTTGAATTAAACATTTTTACAATCACCAACCAACTATATTATACAACAGTTTGTAAAGTATATTACAGAATTATAGTCATTGCTTCATCATTATTTGCTGACAACAAAACATTAAATCATTTTTAAAAGGGATAATTTGTGTTTTAGGAACACTATTTAATTGGAATATAGTTAACTCCCATAGATGGGTAACACCAGTCTCTTTTTTTTTAGTTCTGAGAAGATTATAGTGTTATGCAAGCCCCCACCCTCCTATCATGTGCAATGAAATTAGCAATCATGTATCAAACTGACATGTCTTCTTTTTTTATTTTATTAAGCTGAACCTCTTCTCTGGTCGAATGTCAAGCAAAACAAGGAATTTCCTCATAGGGAAAAATAAAGTATGATGTAAAACAGAAACAGAAATTCATATAGATGAGGCCGTGCACGTTTTCATTATAAATAATATGCTAAGAAAAGTCTAAAGACTATAGCATTGAGAATAATGCAAATATGCTGAAATCAAAAGAGCCGATCTCTACGATTCTTCTTCTTTAGACACGGCCTGCAAAACAGAATCACATGAAACACACAAAAGTCAAATAAAACTGATTACAATCAAAAATTATACGGATTATTTAGTCACCTTACCTGTTTAAGGAACTGTCGTCCAAAATAATTAGTGGCCATATTCTTTAAACTTGTCGCACCTCCCAATTTACAGCGGACATATCCATATAGGTTGGCCCCTTGTAAAACCACACCCATGATCACCACAGCCTGTGTAAAAGACACTGGTAAAATATAGGCCGTTTCCATTTTTGCTCCCATAGTAATGCATTACATTGCTTTATCATGTTAGTATTACAACAGCTTTGGTATACTAAAACAAGCATCACTTGTGATAGCAACAGCAATGATGGAAATCTTTTGAAACTATTCATTTGCTACATTCAAACTATACAATCATTGAATGAGTGCACTCAATGGAGCAGGAATGGCAAACTGGCATTGGAAATTTTGAGTTTTTGGTATGACACCAATTCATGAGATTAGATAAATATCTATCTCTGACATTATCTGCCCATGACACACAGTAAAGCACAGGACTCAAAGGCAGGGTCAGTCATTCTCCAGAATGCTTGCTAACTTCAAGCTCAAATCTAAACACACTCCCTAAGAAGCTCCTCCCCACACATTGAATCACAAAGCCAAGTGGCATTGCTGTTGTGGGCGTGTTCGCCACTTTGGTTACGTTTCTATTTACAGAGCCAGGGCTGTGTAGAAGTATTGGGTTCTTTTTTCAGCACGCACAGAGAAAGGTCTGTTAACAAAATGCAAGGAGATATTTGGTGATTTCAACAAAAGGTTTATTAGTGTACAAGCTTGCAATAGCTGAGTTTACCTTTAAATGTGGGAGGGTTATTTTTATAGCACGCATAGAGAACGGTATGGTAGCGAAATGCAAGGAGATATTTGGCGATTTCAACAAAAGGTTTATTAGTGTACAAGCTTGCAATAGCGGAGTTTACCTTCAAATGCACTCCCTGTGGTTCAAACTAAAACAACAATGTTTAAGCCAGAGTAAAACCAAGTTTTACCCTGGCTTAAACAGCCAAGATGGTAATTTACATGTACAGCCTTTAGCAACAGTTTTACCCAACATGACTTGCAGATAGTAGGCTACATGTGTCACACACAGCTGCACAAACCAACACGAACCAGTTAGCATAGACAAACAACATTCTGTTAGAATAATGATAGCAGAAGTCTTCAGGTCTAACTCAGATACATTTTACAACATACATGACCTATTAACATATCATTCAACTCTCAAAATAATGACTAACCGCCTGAATACAGGATAGGGGATTTTCCCCTGGCAGGAAAGAAGGAATGGTTAAATAACAGAGACAGAAGACAATGAGAAATGTTAGTTGGAGAGTTTTAAAGAGGTCACTGGCTTAGGGGCCCGATTCTGAACAGGTAGATTCAAGCTGCCAACAACGAGTACTTACCAGCCACTTGATACTGAAGGAGAAGAGGGTGCTGAAGAAGAAAAAAACCCAGAGGACGGGGCAAATAATCAGGCCAAGCCAGAAGACGCGTGACTCTGCGTCTGTGGCCTGATGTTTCCTTGTTCCCTGTGAAGAACAAACATACTATCATCTCTCTGGGCGTTTTGCAAAGACAGTACAATGAAGCTGTCAGTACAGACTGCACAATGAATTTACAGTATGCTATGAACGTATGTGTTTCAGCTGCACATTAACAGTGTTACGACAGTATAGTGTCGTATGTGCCTTGCCTTTCTTGACTCGAACACCCAGTGGCTCTTTCCATCCTCATCCACTTGGTTCCACCATCTTAGACCCACCATTAATCTACCAGTGATGTTCTGTGAACAAGGTTGAGGGGAGATTTCAGTAAATACATGATTACAAATCTCATGAGTATATTATCTATACAATCCAAAACAATGTATTTTTATAGCTAGACCAGTGGATCTCAAAGTGGGGGTCGGGGTTCCCCGGGGGTTCGCGAGACACAGATGAGGGGTCACAAGATGATTTAAAATAATATATTTTTTTAAGTATTTGCATATTTTAGCCATAATTGTTAGTAGTAAATTGTATACACTACATTATGTATTCTGCCACTAGCCTATGTTAAAATACTATCAAATAATGTTTCAAGTTATGTTTCTACCACATCTGGGGATAGCGTGGGTCGTGGGCCTCTGGCACTGTTATTTTGGGGGTCGCGAGCTGAAAGGTTTGAGAACCATTGCTCTAGACTAGTTACTTTTAAAGAAGAGAAAAATAGTGTCCTACCTTTACTGTCCAGAAGTCACATGACAAGAGGAGGATTATTGTGACCATGCAGGCAATGAAACTACTACTCCATTTCTCACAAAGCAGGTATACAATGATAGCACTAACTCTGAAGACTAGATGAAAGAAGCACGCCACTGGATGCCTAAAACATGAGAAAAACACATGAACTTGTAATGTTATTTCATAAAAACAGGACATTGCCCAGTATTGTCCAGTACATCAATAGCCAGGACCATATCAGACATTGTGTAAACAACATACTTCTTCTTAACAGTCTTTGGCTTTCTCCCTAAATCCTCCTCTGCATCAAACAGGGACACATCCTCATCATTGGAATCCTGAGGAATGAATAAGAACCATTTAGCATCCCCTGGGGTGCAATCTGACCAACAGACGTACGCATTCATCTAATGCATTTGGAGAGCTTGATACGACACCAATTCATTAGATTCGACCAATATAAATCTACGATATGATCTGCCCATGACACACAGTAAACCATGTATGATAACCAACCAGACAAGTATCTTCATATTACTAGCAACAATCCTGCTAGCTTGCTAGATTGGTTTGTACAACACGACTTTATCACTTAAATAAAATAATACTAATAAGTTATGCTGATTATAAATAGTGCTGTTACTAACATGAAACAAGTTAGTTAAAGGTTAGCTATGTAGAAATGTCAACAAGTATGCTAACTATTTATGCTAGCAACATTAGCGCTAATGAATTATTTTCTTCAATAGGCGCTGTAACAAATGTATATTTGTCCGGCCACCATTTCTATAACCGGGGTAATATTTGGCGAATTGTATATATTACACACAGCAGACGAGTGAATTATTATTCCTACTACTTACTTGTCTCATCGTGGTGAAATGTAAGCAACTAATGTACTTCCTAGTTACACGTCACTAGGTAATCATGGGGCTGACTAAAGCGTGCCTGTCTCAAAATCAGTGTTGCCAACTCCTCAGTAAGGAAAGTAGCTATTGGCTGTGCTAAAAGTCGCTAGAAATCGCTAAATGACGTCACCGCCTAAATTGCCATAATCAAATGCTCATTTCTGGTGACTTCAAATACTAAATAATAGCCTAGTGTGGACTCACAATGTTGAGTGGACTAGATCCATTTGGATTCTGGTGAAATCAGAGGACGCAGGCTGGCAATACAAAATATAATTTGATATTGAAATGTGTGTTGGATAAAGCCTAGATTAAGTTCCATATTGTTTGTCAAAGCCACAGGGAGCCGTTGTAGAGGGGTTCAAGAGCCGTAGGTTGCAGACCCCTGCACCAAGAGAATTTAAAAGCTGAATATGAACGCTACACACACTGTATGTGCAGTCCCCTTATTATACACAATACATGTATTATGAAGTACAGTATGTGTATAACATAATTGACTCCCTGCCTCGTTATGTCGTTTTTATTTGTGTATGTTGTTGCAGTAATTTATTCGCTGAAATTGTGAGGAAAAACAAAACAAAAGAATTAAGGCACACATTTAATTGGCATAAATAGAGCATGGATTTCTAAACGCACTGTGTTATGTAACAGTCATGTTAACACAATTATACAAAGTACTTTATGTCAGGGGACAACAGTAAAGTAATTTTCCTTGGCACACTTTTCCTTTTTCTTAATATAAACCCTATTAATGAAAATGATATAGCTCCCTAAAGGTTTGACAAAATACACCAATTGAGAATTCATATGGACTTTCAATGTTTTTCTTCTTAAAAAGCTCAAATAATTTGCATATGTATTAAGAAATACATTATCTTGCTTTCAAATACTCTCACATGGCAACTTGAATTAAATAAATAGGACCTTTGTAAATCCTCTGAATGACTAAAAACCTATAATAGCTACAGTGTTGCTTGTTTCTCTACAACACCTGTGTTGGCAGGTGAGTTGGGAGGGGAGGGGCTTTTCAGCGGTAGTGCTTCTCCAGGCACAACCAAGACCACCACGTTCTCCTTCTTGGGCAACCAGACAGCTGGATACAGAGGCTCAAGGAACTCTGCGTTATACTGGTGTATGAGGAACATGTCGTCACCTACACCATAAAAGTTCAAAACGCCTTGACTGTAGTCCACGTAGACCCCAACACGGGTGAACCTGTCCACATTTAGAGGGGTCTCCACACCGCTGTGCCACGCGGAGAAGGTGCGTCCGTTCCACTGAAGACACCATGAGAAGTCATTGCCTGTGATGCAGCTGTTGCTCTCCTGACCCTTCCGCTCAATGCTCTTATAGGTCAGACCAATGTGCGCGCCCTCGCCAATAACATCTGCCTCGAAGTAGTGTCGGCCCATGTAGAAGCTCTCTGTGGCCAGAGCCTGGCGCCAGCTCTCAAAACGCTCCGGTATGTCAGAATAGGGGTGTTGCCACGGCGTCGTGTTGGTCGCCTTGCGGTTTTCCTCGGTGAGGCGTAGGAACTTATGGGCCGTGTCTGCATCAAAACTAACCGGGGTGGCGTCTGGAACAAGATCGTTATTTATTAATCCCTTACCTGGAGCATTTCTGTTTGTTCTACCAGTATGGATGATACCACTGGTATGTAAATGTATTGCATTGATATAGCGCTTTACTAACCTAGCGGCCACTCAAAGCGCTGTATAGTACTGCCTCACATTCACCCATTCACACACACATCCATACATCCATGGTGCTGTCAGCCATGCAAGGCGCCATCCAACCACTGGGAGCAGTTAGGATTAGGTGCCTTGCTCAGGGACACCTCAACACTAAGACAGGAGACAACGGGGTTCGAACCAGCGTCTTTCCGTTCATTTGTTGACCCATTCCATCTACTGTGCTACTGTCCCCCTCCGTGGATGTATTACGGCAGTAGAAATATACATATAGTGTATGTGGAACTTACGCTTTAGGAAGTCACTGCGTGTTTTCGGATCGGGTAGAGACCTGTTCCATTTTGTGGCAACAATGGAATGTACTGTGGTCTTAATTCCCATTTTATCTGAGGGGAAAAGAGGAAATGTCAATGTTTTTGTGCCTAGTATTGTTAGCCTAGTTTCTGCTTCTTTAGATAGTTCTGTCATGTTGTGCTGAGGTGACTTGTAGAGGACAGCAATGGGTGACACTCAGGTGGCAAGCCACAATTGGCCAGGTTGTTATGACGATGAGCTCACAAAAAAAAAAAAACTGAAGATATTCCTCATCTCTACTTACAAGTTTAAACAAGCGCAGAAAATCTAAGGAATTTGCTGCAGTGTGAGTGTCAGGTTGGGAACTTACCATTTTTGCATGTCTCTTTAAGTTTGTCTGTGTAGGAAGACACCAGCTTGTCACATAACTCCTGGGTGGAGGTCTCGATCACACGACTAAAGGCACGTAAACGATCCATCAATCCAATGTATACCCCAGGAAGGGAGATATCAGGGGAATCTTTCTTCCATTCTGAATACTCCTGTCAAAGCAAGCACAGCACCATTTAATGAGACTACAAGCATTATCTTCTTGTAGTCTCTGGGGCAACAGGAATCTATTACACTGTTTATTATTTATTTGTTATTATTATAATGTTTATTATTATTTATTTAACCTTTATTTAACCAGGTATGCCACATTGAGATTAATAATCTCTTTCTCAAGAGGGACCTGGCCAAAATAGCAGCTCATGAAAGTTACAAGAACATAAAATCACAACATAAAACACATTTCTATTACTGCTGATTATACTTTACAGTGTAGATTAAGAACATTGAAGACATTTTCAGCAGCCCATCTCAATTTCTGTCATAGATTAGTTTTTTTAACTTAAACTCATTTATAGTCAAGGGATCGTTTAATTTTAAATCATTATAGCTCAATCCATTTGGAAGGAGTGCAGTACCACAGAGAATATCATGTAACAGAGAGGTTATAAAGGATGTCGACTTTTCACCCTTTATGCAGACCAGTATGGAAGCCCATAGAGGACTAAATTAGAGCCACCCAGCGTTCCATGCAAGTCAATGGGGAGGCCTATTGGTTTCACGATACTATTAATGGTGCGTTAATTTCTGCAGCGAACTGTTTTGGGGGTAAATACAGTTTGTTTCAGACCATGCATGTTAGATGTAGCTGTCTGGGCGCTGCCTATGTCAGTCAGCCTCCACAGTTAGATGCTGTTGGTGACACGCCCACTTATTAGACCAGAAGTGTTCCATTTTAGCTTCCATTGAAATGCATTTCAACGCGCCACATTTCTATATTTCTAAACCCTTTGACTGTTCTGTATTGAAACGGGTGTGGGTTACCTGCAGGAAGTCCACATCATTTTTGTTATTGTAGAGCTTCTCCACCTGACCCTGGATCTTCTTCAGCTCTGTGCACCTCTGCTCCAGGTGAACTCGGATGCCCTGGGCCTGCTTCAAGGCCTGCTTCTCCTCCGCCTCAAGGGTCTCCGTCACCGCCCGCTTGGCTCGTTCCACCGCCGCCTGTAGCTCCACGAACTGTCTGTCGATCACCCCTCGTACCTCGGTCACGGATTTCTGTACAATAAGAGTCTCCACGTCAGATCTGTTTGGTAACACTGTGTGCTTTGTAAATCTGCATAGAAAGCTAATATGTTCTATTTTGACTTTGAGCATTTGATTATGTAAAACTCTCTTCCTGATACATAAACCGCCTCGCTTTCAGCCTACCAGTACATACTATTTCTCGCCACTCCAGTACGTAAACAAATAGTGGTTATGTTTCACTGTTGCCAACACGTTTGTTGGTTTAACTGACGCTTGGGAAGACCGTTTAGCAACTAATTGCTTATTTTATGAAAAAATAGGATCATATCGAGCTTTGAAGTTCAGACTAACGGCAGTTGTAACAGCTCAAACTGAGAGCATGCTTAGCAGTTCATGTACATATGTATGTATTTGGCAAAACCTCATGCAAAACCTATGGAGACCCAGCATACAGAACCAGTTCAGATACGTCAATGCTTATTATGGAGAATTTCGCACTTTGCGTTGACATTCAATGACAATCCTTTGAAATAGAGTCATCACTTTTCAGGTAATAAAAAGACGTATTTTCTTTTTACCTCAATGGAGACCGTGTTGACTTGTAGTTTGCCGATGGCGTTCTCTGCTGCTGATACAGTTTTCGCCATCTCCATCTGCTTGTCCTTAAGTTCTTTCTACAAATACGTGAAATGTACACAAGTCAGTTGATGTGTTTCCAACTCCTCCACCTTTAAAAACCAGTCTCGCAGAGAATATGTATTATTCTTACATGTCTCTTCAAAAGAGTTCACATCTGAATACCTTGGCAGGTCCAGGCAGCTATATTTCACATGTTACCTGTGGAATTATTGTCTGTGTAATAAATAGACCACATGGCTTTGGCATTGGTTTAAGAAACATTTAAGCTTGTGGGGTTCCAGTTGGTTATGTTGGTTGGTTATGTTCCAACTTGAATTAACTTAACTGCATTCTCAAGTGTTAAAAGAAGAAATATCATTTTTAAAGGTCAATCAATTTCATTCTTATTTTGAATAATTTCCATGTTTAGAGCCATATTCAATACTATGAATCTTAGAGGAAAAAGACAACTTCTTAATTAAGGAAAGTATTTTGCATGAATTAAGTAAAGTATCTGGCATTGGATTGGACAATAAGTTCTACTAACAGTAGTAGTACAATCCATATGCTCAATAGAATTCTTGATTTATATATGAAGATTTTAAGTCTCAACCTCTCAAAGTCAAGTGTTTGATTGACTTTAAAGCGATTCTACTGTATTGTGCTTAGGCTGTATATGGTATATTCTTATGTAATATATGTGGCCACACATTGTTTGTACAGGAACAGCAAATGTATTTGAACTTCTTATCTGCGAATGGCATTAAATAACTTGCTTTGGCTTGACTGTATTCAGGAATGTGTTGTTATTCAGTGTCATGCAGAAATACATACAACTCTATTGCACCACATGTTGTAAGTGGGGACGTCCTTGTTTTCCTTATTTGCAGGTTAGTATTATGCCTTCAGGCTCCTAATACAATTTCCTTGAAAGCTATATAAACTAGGCATATGGTTACACTTCTTAACATTGATGGGACTGTGTGATGCTTAGCCTCAATAGGCTACAGCCACGCCAATGTTATAATAACAGGCTAATAACATTTATTTTATAATTAATTAACGTATGTATGTATTTATTTATGTATGCCCTGCATTAATAATATCAGAGAAATATGAAAACCTGCCTGTATTTGCTGGCGTGCCTCGGCCACAGATGTGGTGTCGTGGCCCTTGTGGTCCTCCGCCACACATTCTTGGCACAAGCAGGCGCCGTCGCCGCCGCAGAACAGGTCGAGGGGCATCTTGTGCCTCTCGCAGGTCCGCCTCTCGATGTCCCTCAGGGGCTCCACCAACCGGTGGTTCTGGAACTTTGGGTTCTCCAGGTGCGGCCTTAAGTGCACCTCGCAGTAGGACACCATGCAGGTGAGACAGGACTTAAGGGCCGCGCGGGGGTCCTCAATGCACGAGTCGCACACCACGTCGTCGAGACCCTGGGGCTCCAGCTTCACCTCGGCTTCCTTCACCTGAGGCTCCTTCGCCTCGTCCTTAACTTCTAGTCCCACCTCCACATATTTCTCGTCACCTGGCGACGCATGACTTTTCGTGGTCTCCTGTAACTCTACAACGGCTTCCTTTTTGTTGATCTCCCCCTCCGTCCCGGGGCCCCGAGTGGGTTCCTCTTTACTGCCGATCGCAGCGGATTCAGCCGCCAGTTCGTTCTGTTTCAGGCCGTTGGAATCCAGACATTCTTTCCCATTTTGCCCCAAGCAGGAGCCGCCGACGGGACGGGAGCCAGGCTTGTCTGCGGCAGTGGTATCCATCTGTCGCTGCTGTTGCAGCTTCCCAAGGCTGGCCTCCACAGGTGCTGTTTGTGCCATTGCCCTCAAAAGCTACAGTTATGAGCCGAGTTTTCTCCACTGATCTCTCGCTCTCAACTGGCTCAGCCACTTTTGTAGCCTGTTATATGAAGGCATACACGCTAGTTCCTGTTGCATTTGAGTGCTTCCCCCAGCCACACCTAACTTCTATAGTAGGTCTTATTCGAACTCCCATAGTTTCAGTAAACACCGCCCTCATACAGGCATACGGGTGACGAACACCTTTTCTCACGAACATCCACGCAGTCCTTCCATTTCAGAGAGGGAAGCAGAAGTTGAAGGTGGAGCTCGTTTGCAAATCTGAACAAAAAGGTGTAATGTTGCGTTGAGTGGTTCACCTACTTCATGGTAGCCTACACAGACATAGCTTGTGCTCCTAGGATGCGTCTGACTCACGAGAGAGGGGAGTGAGATGGGGTTTCATTACAGACTTCGTCACATATTCGTAGTGTGTGATATATATGCCTAATTACAACCACTTAGACTGCAATTACAGACTTTTTGAGTCTCAGGAACTATAATGGTGGAACGGAACGCTATTACAAAATAATTTTTTTCATATAACCTCGGTTTGTTATTGTGATGATGGAGGTTGTTCAAAACTTCCCATGTTCAGGTGTTTCTTTGGGTTGAGACCAGGAGAATGATGTCGCGTATGTTTAATTTTCAGTACCACTCGTGCCCTGTAGATGGCAGCATTGTCATTCTGGAAGAGGGCGCTCACAGGATTAAAATTCAAATTATAAAAGTTAATCTGGCGAAATACAATGAAACAACACTGCCACCTAGTGACGACGTGTAGACTTTATCATCTAGAAAACTTTATTATCGCCAAAACTCCATTTATACACGTCTGTTCTTGTAATATCAATGCACAGAAGGGTGTGTCTTGAGACCATAGCAAAATTAACAATGGACAAATAATCAAGCATAAGAAATGTCACTAGGACAGGACAAGAGAATGTGGTGATTCATTGTCATAGCGAATTAACAGTAGTAAATTAACATAGTATTAATGTATTGCTTACAGTAGCTAAACATAAAAATAAAATAAACTTGTAGGTTATTTATAATGATTAACAAAGAATGCTTTAGTCGTGCTAAATGTTAGTAATATTGCTACATTACAGTAAATGAAATAATTTTATATTTCCACTATTGCATTATTGATTCAAAGCTTTTAAGGCAAGGTACTGGTTGTCCAAATATGAATTGCTGTGATACAGAGTACTTAGGTGTAAAAGCTTGCATTTTTATGCGGCATCAGTCTTTGTGTGAGTATAGGCCTACAGCAGCATTGTGAGATAGCAGAAGTGTTTCTTCTCCGTTTGCAGTTCTCCCTTTACCAGTCCGTCATTGCACACCCACTAGCTCTGTAATGGGTGGGGCGAACACCATCAGCTCCTGGTATTTGTGGAAAAACAGACTCAGTCGGGAGAGATAGCTGTCCTCCTGGTAAGGGAGCTCCTTTTCTTGTAGATACTTGGACACAATAGGTTTCACCTGCGAGTTGCCAGAAAAGTAGGAAACGTGTTGGTATAAGGGTGAAACATATGCTGTACATGTGTCTCTCGAAATCATCGCATGAACCACTTTTTATCATAGAATCTCTATGAAGGGTCTGTTAAGGTTGAGAATTTTGCAAAAAATCGTATTCACTTTCCAATGTTTTTTAGTAATATGTGAAATTTCAACCTCTATAAAAGTACTGTACGAAGAAAAATATACATAAAACCATATCATAATAATAAAACCACTGGGTCAATATAATTCACAATAATAAAGAACTAGAAAAGTGACAATTTTACATACAGTAAAGTACAAGTTTCTGCGCAGAGATCGTAGTGACTAACATCTAAATCTAATTTAACACGTGCATTACAGACACAACTCACACAAGCTGTTGTTTTACACCCTATTATGTTTTTCTCAAACCGTGTGTGCGATAACGGCATGAAGGCCATGTTCTATTTCTAACATCAATGACATCCACGGGGGACTGACGGTTTAAAGGTATGCTATGTCATTTTCAAGAGCACTTGCTAAATTCAAACTCAAATCAAAACAAAAACACCTCAATGCCATAAGATGCTCCTTCTGGGGGGGGGGGGGGGGGGGGGGGGGGGGGGGGGGGGGGGGGGGGGGGGGGGGGGGGGGGGGGG
>JAODLL010005706.1:0-10385 GCA_026546735.1 Forbesichthys agassizii
TATATATGTATACTGTATATATATATATATATATATATATATATGTATACTGTATATATAAATGTGACAATATCTCCAGACAGCAAGACAAAAACGAAATAAAGAACACACTGTTAGACTAAGGCTTACTGGCAGTGGAATACTAATGCCAGTGTCCCTGCATTGAGTGGGCTTCAGGTTGCGAGGCTACTCCATTCCCACTGTAAAGCTCCTCTGAATGACACTGACCCCAATAGTTCCCTTCATCACTGCGGTCTGCCTGTAGGCATTCCTGCTTAGAAAGTGATTTCCGCCACTGGAAGGGTGTGTTCCTTCAATTTCCCAGCACATCCAGTGTGACGCATGCCGTCTCTGACACCCTTGCGTGTAATACTAAAGTGTGTTCATAAACCGTTTTTTAAGACGCCACAAAATAAATAAATAACGTTGGTTTTCTGAGTGAGCATGTATACGCTTTAGTATGAGAGGCGTTTCTGCATAACAGCTCAAACTGCTTGTAAATTGCCTTTTCATTTTCCTACAGACAGTTAATTAGAGTTGGCAGATCATTTACCATTATAGGGTTCCTTGAAGATGCCTAAAATCAAGCTAATACTGTAATAATAAGAATGGATGGGTAAATCACAGGGAATCTGTGTAGGTAATCTCCCTAGATCATTTTGGCTTAGAAGGAAGTCAATATTCTAGTCAGGAAGCGATGGAGCAACATTATACAGTCTGTTAGGTGGAAGGTGCACAAAGCAAACTGTGTTACTATAGTTAGCACCACTGCTGACAGTCTACACCCAGGCCGGGACCCTCTACAAGTGGAGGCTTATATCATGTTCCTTTCCCGCGGCTAATTGGTGATGAGCGAGAGCTGCCAGAGAAAGCATGTGCTGCGGACAGCCTTACACGTAAGGCTGACCTGCTCAGCGACACTCCCCTAGGGATGGGAGGGGGCGGAGAAGGGGTCTGAACCCAGAGCACAAGGAGCATCGCGAGTCCCTGGAGATGGGAAGAAAGAGAAAGCAGGAGAAGGGAGAGAAGTATATGGTGGGGTATTTGGGAACGTGAAAACCATCGAATAAATGCTCTGGTTTGTGCCTTGGAATCAGAATAACAGGACTTAAGTGATAAACATGGAAGGGGAGGAATGGAAATGCAGACTGACAACAGGTCATGAAAACAGAGCATGTTTTGAACAGGCTCCACGCTTCTCGCTTTGACTTGAATATATGGAGATATTTTGGGAGTAGCATCATCTGTCATAGTCATCACTTTTGTGACAGATGTGACAGATGATTCGTTCCCCGTAGAACAAAGGATTCATCCTTTGGCGTTGTGGATGCAACGATCTGATTCTGTGAATCAATATTGGCCTCAAATGTGGATATGGGTAACAGTTAGTGTAGTTGTCCGATCCGATCCAGAGACATAGTTTCTACCCTACACATGTGTGACACTATGATATCGCTAGCCTAAGGCTAACAGAGCTAGCATGTGGGAGTGTTCGGTGCACTCAGCTCGGCTTCATCATGCCTGCGGTGTGGAATTATTTCAAGCAGGGAATTGATATAATTTTTTTGTGGGTTCATTTAATCTTCATGTAAAGCAACGGAACAAGACTATATTTCTTTAGTATTTCTTTCAGCAGTGTGAAGTTTCACTATGAAGTTGGGAGGGGGCAAAGAGAGAGAACGGTAGAATTCTGACTCGGAACTCATCCTCACCTTAGCTTTCCCAACCAAGGCGATTATTTTTGGCCAAAATCCAATGAAGATGTAGTTTAGAAGAACAGTTTAGTTCTAATGTGCTCTGTTGTTCAGTCTGTAGAATATTAGATTTTTACAACATAAACATAAAGTTACAATTATAAGACTTAAAAAATAGTTTTCAGTGACCACATGTGTTAGTATAATATCATCTAGAGTAGACACGTAGATCTCCATGATTCTAAACTGAATTGTGTCTTAATTGTGACCTTGAAAATGTGCTTTGTGTTATATTTTATTCGTAATTTATTTTACAAGGACATGGATCTCAAGCATAATGTGTCCACAGAAATGGGTTTGCGTTTTTTAAATGGCATCAATCAAATAGGATTGTCAATCAATACTGTATGAAACTTCTGTATGACACATCTATATCGGATTGAGAGTGAAAATGGTTTCAGTAAATCCATAAAAATTATTCATGTCATCCATGTACATTAACAGTGCTTTTGCTTGCTGTCAGTATGCACAACCACGTTGCCAAACACATGCACACTCTTCACCCACAGCAATCCAAACATGCGTAACTGCACTGAATACACAAATAACACTCCTCCCTCACTGTTTATTTAGTACAACAAACAGCTTCTAGGAAATATGGCCACGAAATAAGTGGGGAAAAAAGGGAATAATGTATTTTCAATCATCTCTGAGATCATAATGTCTCTGGGGAGCCAGGGCACTGTGCAAACACCCCGCTGTGCTCTATTTCAATAATTTTCCATAACCCAAACTAATCTGCCTTTCCTCCTACACGGTGCTTTAAGGGGTTTTTTGAAGCCTTTGTTTGAGATGCTGATAAGTCCTTATGAATTGCAATATAACTGCCCACATAGTGTAAAGATGGCACAGTACAACATAAAGACTGTCTCAATGCAAACACATTTCTATCTAATCACTGCTTTAGCAGTGACTGAAATGACACATGGCATGATGGACAACTTCTCTAATGCCAGGGTTGTTCATCTTTGCACAGAGGTTAGATATGTACGTATTTCACTGTGGTCTACCAACAGTAATACACCCTTTAAAATTCAACCGCTCTTTGTGGTAAGTTGAAATTCATCCTAGCTACTATAGGTCTACAATTATAGAGGGACTGACCTTCAAATATACTCTTGCAGAAGCAATGGAACTTATTTGTGTATTCCCCTCCATACTTTCCTGGTACATACTGTATTGTAGACTTGTAGAGAAAGATTAGGGAAGAGATGTTGAGATTTTGGTTTTCTCTATCTCTCTCTCTTTCTCTTCTATTCTTTAGGCTTGTTTATCCAGTTCACAGAGCGTGGATGTGTGGCCTTGCACTTGCTTCAAGGGACTGTATGGCACTATACCACACAATATAGGTAAGATTCTTGGATTGATTTACACCTTCAGGTAAAATTAAAATGTGACAGGAAGGTGTTCCATTCAATGTATTGGTGGCTGAAATGGCCCATTCAATTATCAATCAATCAAGCATTCATATTTAGATCTATGTGGCAGATATGCTATTTGTGCTACTCTACTCAGTCAAGGGTAGTATACATATATATATATATATATATATATATATATATATGTGTGTGTGTGTGTGTGTGTGAGAGAGAGAGAGAGAGAGAGAATGGTGTAACTAATACACATCCTGGTGCATCTTGTGTTTATCCTTTATTTCATGTAATGTGTGCTTTCAAATTGTTCCCATGATCCAAATGCAGCCATTCGACTCCTGATGATGCATAGGCTATAGCCTAAAGGGGTATAGGGTATTCATTGTCTTATGGGTGTGTGTACTGTATACCCCTCCAAAAGTATTGGAGTAGCATCTACTCCAATACTTTACCTATTTGCTCAGCAGACAGGCTGGTTCTCTAAGAGTTTGAACTCAAAATATGTATATGAGGGGACAATACGCCAGAAGTTTCTTTCTTCTTCAGGAGATTCCAAATTGTTGTGAAGTCTAAAGAACAATGACCGTTTTACTAAACTTCAAAACAACTTGGTTTTCTAACAAAAACAGCTCTCTGGTGTTCATGTTGGCTTTGGTGGTCTAATTACAAAAAGAAAGTACAAAACACATTTAAATGAAAGTTGAAATGTGTGTGTAAACAAAGGAAACATTTATTTCATGTTAAGTTCTGTTGTACTCATACAGTAGTTTTGTATTGTGATGTACAACATGTTGTATTTCATTAGGCACAGCAGAAGAACTGCAGCTACACTCGGCAAACAATATTGCAAAGCAATATTTGACACAGGCCATAGACCTTGTGGTTACCTTTGTTGGCCAATCCCTTGGCTCTAGCTCTGAACCTTCGTGAAAAGAGCAAAGGCAAACACACAAAGTGGTAAACCTATAGCTATTTTTAGATGTTGCAGAAAACAAAAGCCAAAATAGTAGACTACAGATACAGTACGCTATACATGTTTACTTTCAGTGAATTTTAGTGTTTACAGTAGGAACGTAGTATTATGTTTGATATGCAAATATATCTAATAGAGTTTAGACCTGAGGTTTCTTTAAAAGTGACTTCCTGTCTTACTGAAAGGTTTCCCATCTGAAACAGCAAAGCTTTGATTTGAAATAAGCAATTACATGATAAGTTGTGTTAAGTAAAACTTAAGTGTTAATTAAAGAGTGATGTGTTATACCATACAGTATAGGCCTTCTTTGTTGGAATATGAATGTAACATCATTATGAGTTGTCAATTACATTATCTTTGCACTTTCAAGTGAATGTGTAAGCACTAGGGGTGTGATGAGATCTGCTATCATGAGATTTCACGAGATTAGACCATGTCTTGTCGAGGTGAAAGGCTGGCTTGCAATATCAGCATGACTGAGTGTGAGGGTGAAATTAGCATAGAATATGCCCCCTCCACTTTTAAATTGTGTGTGGTTGCATTTTTGGTACCCGGCGTGTACAAAAAGGTCGGCATTTATCAATCTGGACTGATTTGGACGTGAGCTGTGGCAACGATCAAATCTCACGTCAAGTCTCACCTGGTGTATGCAAGTTTTCGAGTCATCTTACTTGAGGTGCAGCACAGTGGAGGTTGCGAATATTTATCTGTGAGTTGTTTTTAGACCATATTTTGCTTCTGATAGGCATTTACAGTAAGAGTAGACATTAATTTACATTTATGATTTTTGATTATATTTCGTAAGACCAGTGTAGTCTGCGGGAGTATGGCTATAGCCTGCATGCCAGAGAAAGCAACATAATTTCAGTCTGTTCTGAATAGTGCAGGTGTTATTATTTCATGATCCGATCCAACGCAGACCATCTAGATTGCCAAGACAGCCGTAGCCTGCTCAGCGCAGCCCCAAACGGTGTCCGCTTTTCAGGTTTTCATTTTTTAAAAGCTAACCACTTATCTTCGTTTTAGACAGAAGAAACATAATTAGAAATGACCATAGGTGATTGTAGGAACAAAAATTGCCCTGGGCAATCAACTGTTTAAAAAAAAAAAGGCTCACCACGATAAATTTGTAATCTGGATTGTTCTGCATTTTCTGCTCCAGACTGAGAGTTGAGGAATGTCAGACTGCATCTCCCCCTCTTTTGCCTGCCTTCTGCCCGCTTTGGTCTGTAAAATACAGATCATGC
Source organism: Forbesichthys agassizii (assembly GCA_026546735.1). Classification (NCBI taxonomy): domain Eukaryota; kingdom Metazoa; phylum Chordata; class Actinopteri; order Percopsiformes; family Amblyopsidae; genus Forbesichthys; species Forbesichthys agassizii. Next base: position 5,348 of record JAODLL010005706.1, read on the forward strand.
AATAGACATTATTCAATTACCTGGTCACTATGCTATTTTTGGATTGAAGTCATTTATTAAGATGGACAACGTTAGATTGATAATCGCCCTTCAAATGCACCATAATTAACCTCTAGTTATAGGTATACCTGACTTGACACTTAACTCTTGTTGGAGAATCTGCTCGACCATGCAAACTTTTATCATAGCTGGTTGTTTGTTAAATCTATTTCTGTTATTTACACTCATCATTTACATTGATGGTTAACAAGTAAAGCATTAGGCTACTTACCACAGTGTCCAAAAGATTCCGTTCTCGCGCCTTTCGCAGAAGACAGTTGGCCTAGTAGTGGGCGGGGCCATTGGCTCTGTGGGTGGGCCGATAGTCGCTCAACAGGATCACCAAGTCATCAAGTCATCTCAATTTTTGCCGCTAAACATCATGACACTGATCTGTGTCAGTTACATGGGTATCATCAAATTTGCCAAACACATCACGGTTTGATGTGTCTCTATAGAGACACATCAAACCGTGATCGGGCCAAGTAAAATACAATGTAGTCAGACTGACTACAGCATGTCACACTCGGCCCATTTAGGAAACACATTGCATCAGCCGACCCGGACGTCAACCGATAGTGCAGGTAGTGCAGGCAATCGGGTCGACTGTGCTTGCTATGTAGGATAGATTATGGCAAAATATTATATTGTGTAAAGCCAGTCTATATCAACGGAGGGAATTGTAGCATAAAGCCATACTCGTACATGACAGAGGTGTTTTGGCCTGCGGGGATCTGCACGTATAGCACAGATTAACAGTCTGTATTTGATCATCCGATGGTGAAAGAATATAGTATATGCCTAAAGAGCCCTCTATATGTAGTACTTCACTACATTCAGGTCAATTTTTTAAAATGCTGAACATAAATTCTTGAGTTATCTGAAACGTTATAAAAATTGACAAATAAATAAACGTCCCAACCTTCTAGGCTATTTAAATAGGATATGATAAATCGGCTATATAGGCCTAGTATGCCTATATTATTAAAGCTTTAACCAGCCAGGACAAAGGTGGTGCGTAGCTGTTTCACACCTTTTCTACGAACCGGTCAGAGAAGTGTCTCTTCTTGAACGTATTACAGCTCTCCATGTTGTAAATTCTAGGGGCAAGGCCTCTAAATCCAGCATATTTAAGGGCGTGGTATTTAAATGACGCCTGTTTTCCACTGGTTTATTCCACCGATATTGGGTTCATGAGAGGCTATTGTCTTGTCTCGTGACTCGAGTGTATAGTCACACCCCTAGTAAGCATTCTTTAAGCATTTGTGCTGAGTAGGCCTTTTTTAACATATCATGTATGCTACAGTACATGCTCAAAAAAGGCAGGTGTGATGGAGGGGCGGGGGGGTTGTGGAGGACGGGGCGGGCTGGGTTAATCCGAAAATGGCATTGGGAAATCTAATTTATTTTTCATAGGCTTCTGAGATAGAACACCATATATCATGCCATACAGCAATTGTGTGGCAGTCCCTAGCTCACGAAATATGAAAGAATAGCGATCAAAAATACAAAGGGGAAAGTCGCTTGCAAAGGTATTCAGAGACTAAAAACAATATAACCCATGTCAAAAAAAAGCTGTTTCTGTTGTTTGCTGGTGAGAACTCATTGCATACATCTGAAAGAGTTATTTACACCATATCACCAAAACATGTCATGTTTTTGAGTGCATAATGCAATCATTATTTATATTTAATATCTTGTTTTGAAAATGTTTCTTTTATAGATAGTACAACAGTGTTTGTTGCTTTGTCCTGGGTGTAAACATTGAAACCATGGCCTAAAGGTTAGAGTGTCAATTAAATTCCTAGTTTGAGTGGAAAACTGCAGCATCTCCATAGTCGTACAGTATCAGTGCCCCTTGGAGTCAGTTAGTACCCAGTACTTAATGTGTTTGGAATAAAGCAATACTATCGTTTGTCAATTCTGCATACATCAATAAAGTACAGTATGTAAAGTATGCTCATCATCAATACAAACAGGCTATTAATCTGACTAACTACATGATCCTACTACATCCATTTAACCAGTAGCAAACCATGACCCTCGACACTGGGCCTTCAATGTCATCACAACAACTCAGAAGTGGCCTATTATTTCAAGCAGCCCATTTTTGACAAGCCCATACAGCAAAGCTACAGGACTGCAGGTCACCCTTATTCACTTGGAACGTGGAAGGTATTAAATACCTATGGCAAAATAGTTTCCGGAAGTGCTTGGTGTGCAGTTTGAAAATATATAAATACAGATATATAACTGGTCATTAGTAATCAATAAATGCACCAATTTACATTTAAAATAAAATGTATTGGGTACTTTCGGTATTTATGCTAACTTCCGGGAACTAGTTTGAGGCTCCACGATCCACCATTGCAGTGAAACAACGTTCCATTGGAGTGAACTGAAATGGCGCGACTCTCTCTTTATATGGCTCTGGCTGTATCTATTAAATTACTATATTGCTTTGTTCCTTCCTAGTGAACCAACCTAATTTGCTGTATAAGCCATGAAACCGTTATTTATTTGACTCTGAGCTCAATTTTATTTGACCCCTCGGAAATCCCCAAACACACTCCAGGTTGTGTTTGATGAATACATAATGATAAACATTTTGCACGTAAATCTTTTTTTTACACTTTTTAACAGAAGATGGAAACCAAATGTTCTATCCACATATTTGGTAGAAATTAGACCCCAAAATAAAACAGATAGATTATCAAATAATGTATACATTGACTACGTTTACATTCACACTACTACTATTCCACTATTCCACTATAATTCCAACTATGGCAATATTCCAAATTTGATAGGTGTCATGTACATGGACGGATTAAGGTCCTTTGAAGCCCTGGGGCACAAGAATCTTTGGAGGACCCCTCACCCCCCATGACATGCGTTTTTTTATACTGTACATACTGTAGGGACGGTGCTTTTTAACATTGTTCCAGTACAAGCCTGAAACTGATGAGCTGCACATAGGGTTTATAGCTAGTGCTAATTTTCAACTATTGTTCCTAGTTTAACATAAAAAGATATACGATTTTATAACAACATATTGTAGGTATGAGGACTAAAAACACCTGTAGATAACTCATACTTAACCAGAGGCCCCTGGGCCCAGGCCCATTGTGCCGGTCCATAAACAGCCCTGGTCATGTAAACCGCAAAGTCTGTTTGAATATTCCGAATTAGGCCTTTTTCAGAATTTAGCATTTTCTGATTGATACCTGGGATATGCCACTATTATTTGGGTTTTAGGAGCATGAATAGTATACAGCAGATTCAGAATATGAGTCTTAAGAGGGGTTTTACTGCATTTTACCGCTTTGTGTCTCTTGCATATTTACGGTAAAATATGTGCAGAGACCTTTGAAAAAGATCCTATTAAATTGCAAATACGCAAAATAGCACAATCGGCTTTAATGTAGTTTTAAAAGTAGGGAAATTCCTCTGTAAGTTATTTAAAGGGCATATCTTTAGGATGTATGAATCAGCTGCATGGAAATGTGAGTGGAATATTAATTTTAAGTATTTAAACAGCTTTGTGGGATTATTGTCATTGTCAGAATAAGGGCAAAAAAACGTAATATTGTGTGCATGTAAATGTAGCTATAATACAATTAGGTAATTTGTCAAAATCTTTGTCTTGGGGATCAAACCTAGGATATTTTAGCAGGGTTCACTGCTTTAACCAGTAACTAACCAATGTGTGGTGTTGCAATGTAAAACCATTTTTTTTAAATCACATTTAATTTAACCATTCAAATTTTTTCTACTCCCCTCACAGCTTGGAGGGGTGTTATGACTAAATGCATGAAAAATGCATGATCCTCTATTGCAAATGAAAGCAATTATGCCGGAGGATGTTTTTAACTGTAACAACTATGTTACAGTTATGTTACTCCCACATGCCGAAATCAGTAAGCCTGCATTGAGTCTGTGGGCAGATAGAGCACCGGGGACAACAACTAGGCATTCTGACAACACTCCCACATCACCAGTTTGCGTATGTATTTTTCAAGCGTTTCAAGATAACATATAGAGCTCATAAGAAAAGCTCAGTTCACTTTCCAGATGAGTCATAAGGAAGGTAATGCAGTGCTTGCTTCTATATATGTGTATGTCTCACTCATCAAGTATGATGATATTGTCAAACAGTACAAAAAAACCTCTTCAGCCATCATTTACTTACAGTACTGATAACTGTGAAGTGGTTTTACAGTAAAGCTTTAATTAATAAAGCCTAGCATAGTTCTGTGTTTTTTCTACTATACTGAAATGATAAATGGATAATTGTACACTGAGAGGCGCCTATGCAAATGATATACTTCTCAATTATCACCATAAGAAAAAGTGCATCATAATTGCTTATTGTCTTAGGGTTCCTCCGAGTATTTAATATTAATAACTTTCAAATCCAACATTCCATTCAGCATTCCAACTCTGGATGAAATTCCTCTCAAATATGCCCTATCAGCTAAACTATCTCATGCAATGATGAAAAGTAGGCCACCTCTGATATTTTGCCATGTTACACAATGGCAAATTTGCCAAGAAGGTAACGCATTTATCTGTGTTACAGTACCACCAACTTTTATATCCACAATCAATGCAGTGTGACAAAACCACTGGAGCTGAACTAATGCTGTTAAAATGCCGCACCAGCTTCAAGGTGTATCGTCTCGTTTTGTTTGCTTTGCTGACATCTTGCAATGCACAGCAAAGCCTGTGATGCTCCCAAGTGCACGAGAGCTGTAGGAAAAGCACATGATCTCGACCATGCCAAAGGAAGATCTTGGCTTTCTTGAAATGTCTGCCACATCTGCCAAACTTATTTCCCCACCAAATCCCTTTAATGACATCAAACCTGATTTGGTTTTTGTACTCATTTCTGCATCCTTTCGACATTCTCGGGTCATTGCAACTAGAGACGCTCATTCCCCTCGCTGCCTTTAAACATCTTCTGTCTGAGACACTGACTGATCAATGCACGTGTTAA
>JAODLL010005708.1:0-10384 GCA_026546735.1 Forbesichthys agassizii
GAGAGAGAGAGAGAGAGAGAGAGAGAGCAAGGAGCAAAGAGAAGGTAAACATTTTCACAGTGTCTTTCATCAACTCAGGGCTGTGGAGTTTCTCCTGCTTTTTCCACTGCTTCTTTCCATTGGAAATACAGGGATACAGGCCAGGTCATCCTAGTCCCGTTATCTTATCTTTCACAAGCACTCCCATGAATTAAGATATAATGTAACCGTTGTTTTAAAATATGTATAATACACAACTGCTTTCACTGTAAGTACTGAAAGAGTTTTTTAGCACCGTATAATGTTGCACTTTTGTCAATGTAATTGTTATTCATTCAGGGACATTGTTCTTTATTAACATATACAACAAGGAAAGACTCATGTCAAAGAATCATTGTCTTGCCATAGCTTGTATTAGTTAACCACAGTCATAATTTCATTCACTCTATAAACCACTTGTCAAAGAAGAGATTACTTTTCCTTTATTCCTGTAGTTTTCCCTAACCCAGTAATTGAAGACAATACTCTCGTTCCAGTCAACTGGCCATGTGGAATTGATACAACAGTTTGGATACTATGAATCACGTTTTTGTCACACAAAATGATGTCACACGCTATTAGCTAAGCACAGGCAGTTCATTTACAATCTACAAATAAGTTATGGGTTAGATAGACAAATATAAATATAACTGTCTAAAGCTATTTAATTAGGTCACTAATTTAAAAACGATATTCTCTTAGTCACAGCCAATCTCATTCAGAATTAGCGTTGTGTTTATGGGGATTCCTTATTTTATATTGCACAATTCCAAAGTAAAACTTACAATTCTATAGTGCTCTTTACAAACATAACTACACATTACATACAGTATGGTTTGCCAAATGTTGTACACTGTCAAAGAAACTTCAAAAATGTATTTGGTGCTCAGCACTTTTGTCAAACTTAACAAAAGTTCATGGCAGGACAATAGTCCAAATATTTGTGGTTGGGACAATGAGGTTTGATGATTTAGACAAACTGAAACTGGCTTACACTCATGTTGTGGTATCTATCATGAATTTAAACTAATCTAAATGCTGGTTCTGCTGTACAATAGTCAAACGGTTCAAGTTCACATCAGCCTTCAGTTATGACCAGAATAGCCCATTACTGTTCCATTGTTGTTGGTTTTTTCAGTGTTCATCACTTCATGCCAAAAAAGGTTAAAAAAAAGAAAAGAAAAAGAGAGAAGGCTTTTAGAATTGAGCCCATAACCGCCGTAATGTGAGTAGCAGAGATGAAAAGACGACAACCCCTGCTCCGTCCTGTCCACTCATCTTCATGTTTGAAAAGCCATTTGCTGTGAGAAGCAAGGCACCTGTTGTGCATCAGGGACACATCAAACAGAGATCTCTGCATTTCTGGGCTCAGGACAACCCAGGAAGGATAAGGACAGACACCCACACTGAGAGAGAGACAGAGGGGGAAAGAGGGAGAGAGAGAGGGAGAGGGAGAGAGCCATGGGACTTTGGGACTTGTAGAGGCACTTGACTTGTCCCTACAATGATTAATCACTCTATAAACATTGTATAACATCATGTTTGTGGCTGTATGCAGAATGTGGCTAGGACATGTCTAACTGCTTGTGGACAGATTTAGTTGTATTATTATTAGTTACATAGTTACATACAATATATTCAATTTGTTTTATATTTTCTCATCTCCTTCAAGCATTTCTGAAAGTGGCAAAATGTTTATATTCACACGAAGAACCAATAGCTTAGATAACATTGTTCTTTTATTCAATTTAGCTTAAGCTGACTAGTGTTATAGGCCTTTTGGCAATAGAACAAGGGCTGGTACTTAACACACCCACTGTAAGAATACTTTCAGTTTAGGCTTGTGGTGCCAACCTGGACGATAAAATATCTCTTGCATCACTTTTTACAACCAACCAATTTCTCTATGTCTTTAATGCAAATAAAAGTGTGGTGCCACACTGTGAGAATAACAGTGTTTATATCCCTTTTTTTTTGACAAGCAACTACATGTATTATAGTCATCAGAAAGTATATTCTTTATTTCAGTGGCGTCTGATGTTGATGTGCTCAAGTTATGGGTTCAGACGCCCCCCCCCCCTTCCCCCGCAAAAGGGGTCAGAAGATGCTTTTAATATTTAATATTTCAATATTTAGTTTTTATTGATTTTAATGCAATTTTCCAATGATGTTTATGGTTGTTTAATATAAGATACGTTGTTTATGTAATAACATTGGGGCAATCAAAGTTCAAAATGTTTTCCGGATGCCATAATAATATAAAATAGATCTTGTGCTTCAGATGTCCAGGGGTCTTAAAAAAACATATCAGCTGGGAGACCAGGTGGGAAACCTAAAAGGCTTTGGCAAGGAGCCATACCTCGGCTGTCTTACAGTGTTCTTCCCATAACCCAATCTCTCTCTCTCTCTCTCTCTCTCTCTCTCTCTCTCTCTCTCTCTCTCTCTCTCTCTCTCTCCTCTCTCTCTTTCTGTCTGGGTGTCTGTCTGTTTGGCTTATACCAAGGGTGAATATCTTTCTTTCTTCTGCCCATATTATCTGACATAAGCCACTAGGATGTACGGCTTAAGGTAGTTTCCCTGGGCACATGGATCTGAAGTGTGTGTGTGTGTGTGTGTGTGTGTGTGTGTGTGTGTGTGTGTGTGTGCAGATGCAGTACTCTCCAGGGCCAGATATATCTCAGTGATTTCTTTGTGTTTGTCTTTGGAAAATTACACAACGAGCTTTTGATCAAATCCATGCACAAGACCCCTGTTCCCTTCACTCTGACGCTATGTCTATTGTTTAACTTGGCTGTCTCAAACTCCTATGAACAAAGCTGAGTTAGCTTGTTTTGAGTGTTAGTGGCTACAGAAAATTGGTTTCTTCTTCAGAAGCTGTACAGATATCCACCAAGATTCTGCTACACTGAACCTCGTATTTCAATTAGCATTTGCATTAGAATTAGTTTGACATTACTTGCATAACCAACACCACTGGATTGGCATATTTATTGTCTTCTTGATTAAAACAAACATTTTTACCTCATACTTTCTTGTTCAAGAAGATGTCAGAAGTATTTAGTAATTACGAGAAAACCACTGAAGCTTATAAACAGGCTGCTAAAAAGAATCTGCCAAAGTGAACAACTGTTTGGCTTTTTCACAAAAAAATGGCTCAAGTTCCAGTAGTACATGGCCTTATTGTCTTCACTGTGGTTTTGACACATAGCACTGCGGGGAGGGATTCAAACCCTGACCCTACCATTTGCCAAACTGTTGGAACTGTGATGTAGTGTATGGCTTACATAAACCTATAGGTACACACTTACATTTCACACAATGCACTTGTATTTTTAGGGTGAAAATCATGTTGATCGTTGGCCAACAACTTTTTCCTTTCTAAATTCGTTCTGTTTATCTGTGGCATGCATGATACAACGCAGTGTAACTTCAGCGTTGCCTCTTTTGCCTTCTTTTGTCTTGTCAAATCATTGTAATAAAACTTTTGTATCCTTCTGGCAATTATGACAGGAATTCAAAATACAATGGAATGAGTTTCATCAGTAATTGCATTTGGAAGTGAATAATCTAGAGGGGCTAAACAATGCTGCTCTTTGTGGAACAATGACCGTTGGCTTTAACGTGTTTCTGGACCACATTTTTACACCACTTTTAGGCATAAAAAAAAAAGTTTTTGGGTGTAAGCCCCCCCGCAGCCCCCCTCTATATTATGTGTGTTATTAAATGTAAACGGTTTTGCTTTAAATTGTTTTAGATCACCATTGTTAGCAAAAAATAACGGCATTACAGCTCACAACAACATTGTCTATTCCAGGCAATAGAGTTAACGCTGAAGTTACACTGCGTTGTATCATGCATGCCACAGATAGACAGAAAGAATTTAGAAAGGAAAAAGTTGTTGGCCAATGATCAACATTATTTTCACCCTAAAAATACAAGTGCATTTTGTGAAATGTAAGTGTGTACCTAGTTAAATACACAGTTGTGTGATCAATGTCCTGAAAATGATCTCTTTAGGCATGCAGGGGCGCCTTTATCTTTTACCAATGAGACAGTGAAGTCTTCTTTTCCTCCTAATAACCCATAAACCCATAAACCCAGATGAGTCCAGAAGTGGTCTCATCCAAAGAAAACTCGCCCGACCTTGAGTCTGGACCATCAGTTGTGGGAGGCCGGACCTACGTGCCTTGAAGACAGGATGAATGCCATTATGAGCATGTTTTCCAGGGACCTAGTTTTATTGACCTTGACATTCAGCAATCTTCTCATGTCAAGTGGTGGATGTTTTGGCATGGATGTGGCCATAACTCCCTTGACTTGGTGAGAACATACAATCCCACAGTGGAATAGTGAAAAGAAGTAGACAGAAAGTCTGTCTGTCTGTCTGTCTGTCTGTCTGTCTGTCTGTCTGTGTATGGACAAGAGGACAGTATGGGGAGACTGGGGCCAAACATATCTGAATGGGCTGCGTTTGAATGCAATGGAGGGTGTGGGTGCATGCGGAGATGGGAAATAACATAGCTGCTAATAGAACCAGAGAAGAATGGAGGGTACGGTATGGTAAGGTATACTTTATTGTCTCCTAGGGAAACATGTCTTGGGCTTTAGGCCTCTGCATCACACACTGTACACATACATTACATTCATACACAATACGTGTGCACAGGTTCATAAAAGGTAGGCAGTGTTACAATAAACACACATATATAAGACTATGTCGAATAGCAGCACTAAATATTAATTTGGTTATAGAGTAAATATAAATAAATAAATAAATAAATAAATTAATTAATTAATTAATTCATAAATTCATAAATTCATAAAAATGACCATAATCAGTATATTAATAAAACATTGTTCATGCATTTACACCTATATATGCTACATACCCAGTATACACACACACACACACACACACACACACACACACACACACGCACATCAATACATTTACACAATTAACAATAGGGCTATGGAAGAAACGATGGGAAGCAGGATGCAGGGGGATTGGAAGATGGACAGAGGGGAGACAGGTTGGGGGGGGGGGGGGGGGGTCAAGGACAGGGAAGGATTGTGGGATGAGTTCTGGAGGGAGTTGGAGCGATTAGGAAAAAGAGGGGGAGATAGGGATTCATTTTGCAATAGCTTTACCAGAGACATCAGCACCCCCACCCCTCTTCCTCTTCCGCCCTTCACCACCACCACCAACGACCTCTGGCAGTCTGGAAGACACCAGTCCCATGGCAGCTGTAGGTCATGTTGCATATCCACTGTTGGGACAGCTAGGTGTATTTTTCCTCTTGTCATGCTGCCCACACCGTTTATGCCACATTTGGAATGGAATTACAAGGTTATCCACTTTGACAAGGGGACCTGCGTCGGTTCTATGTCGGTTCTAGCTGTGACTCAGGTTTGACTCATACGTGGTCGTTTTTAGAGGCAAAAAAACCTAAAAAACAACCAACCCAAACAACAACACACTGCAGCTTTGCATTATGCATCCATCACAGTGCGCTTGTCACGGACTGAATCCAGCCTATAGATCACATGACATATCAGCTCGACACTAAATGCAAAGCAGCGAAGGTCGAGTTTGCTAAAATACAAAACACAGCACGGCCGTATTTAGACAAATGCGCACACCTGGACACATTTTTCACCACTCCCCTTGTGTGTTGCTGTGTCTGACATTTTGTGATGCCACAACTTGGGTGTGGGCCGGCAGATACACACACATCTATAGTTTGTGTAGATAGCTAATGTAGCCTATAGCTAATGTGTTTTATGTCAGATATTTCAATACTATTAGTAAGTGAGTCTTATTATTAGTAAGTGAATCGTATTCAGTGAAGGAAGCCAAACTAATATGCCAGTTCAGAAAATACATAATATTTGTTATTTCTCAGAGCAGTGAGCTAAAGCACTTTCAGCTGTTGCTATTGATATGATTTGTTACAGGAATGGATATCATTAGAGACGAGATCAAAATCTGACAGGCTTAAGGTCAACCATTAATTGTGTTTCACATTACCAAACAAAAACTAAACATAGGCCAAAACAGTGGGATGTTTTAGTGGCAGGGTTTAATCAGCCCACTGCAATGCAGTGCGAGCATAACCCCATTGTTATCCTATAAAAATCCTCTTCCTTTCAGTGACCTCACCAGGCATTTTCCATTCTGTGTGGTCTCCGCACCTCTCTTTAGCTCTCTCTGTACATACGTGCCTATCTCCCACCCTTCATCTCTCCTTGTCTCTTGCTGATGTCAACCACCTGTCTGTGTGGGACCTCCCACGCCCATTCTCAGCCTTTCAGAACACCATGTTCACCGTGTCAAGATATGGTGAAAGAGTTACCCTGGTTCCGTCTTAGTGTGTGTCTGTGTTTATCTGCGAGTCTGAACGTCGGCCACACCTCTCTCCGCATGTGTTTTAGAGGGGGTGGTGTAGAATGTTATCCTGAATATTTACTATGGAGCTGAAAGCATTGGCAGTAACATACCAACTTAGAGGAATAGTTCCCTCAAGCTCTAAATCTAAAGGCCTGTGTAAAAAGCATTTAATAAATACATTGGGCAGGGTATGGAAGCATGCGTAATAGCTGAGCAGATTTATTGTAATAGCATATTGAAATGGATTTGTATAGGTCTGTGTGAGTGGATGAAGTACGCAACCCCTTGGAGCATACTCGTACCCTCTTTTCCAATACTGACTATTAGTGGCCAAACGGTACACACTACTTTAACCCCTCAAGAAATGCTATTGACAGATACAATAAAACACCCCTGCAGTGTTTTGGTGATCTATTCTAATGCTGACAGCTACAGAAAGAAAACACTTTTGTAAAACACCGCATGTTGCAGTCCTACAACAGCAGGACAAATCTGATAGAACTAGCCAATGTCTCATCTTCCTGAACTCTCTGCATTCCCAAATTTGCTTAATGGGAATAAGTGCATAATAAGCAGGTTCACTAGCATCCTTGGGGCTAAGGTGTGGGAACGTTTGGTGTGTATCCAACACAAACACAAATACTCAAGCACATTCTTCACGTAAGCATGGGTCTTTTCTCCTGCTGTTCATGATTATTTTCCTTAAACCTTGTATTACCCTTTTCCTATGTCACCATCTTTACAGCTATAGAAATAAAGTGCAAGTGTACCAGTGATTAACGTTTATGCGTTTTAGGGCCAATCAAGCGTCCATTTGTAATTTTTGTCGGTATCTTTGATGAGAGCAGGTACGCATACAGTTGGCAGATACAGAGTTGGGTGCTACATGTTTGGACAAGCTGCAATCAATCTATCAGTCACCCAAATAGGGGAAGGACTTAGAAAGCATTATCACACACACACACACACACACACACACACCCACAAACACACACCCACACATACACACTCAGTGATGCACATGTTGCTTAGACAACACGTCACCACCACAACACTGTTATTTTAGCGGTAAAAACAAGGCGCTAGTGTTTAGACGTTTATCGGCTACTGTGCGTTAAGGTTACGCGCATGGACGTGAAAAGAGATTGAGGCATAGCTGAAAGTCATGGAGGCATTTCGCATGGAATGAGCAGGCATGTCTACACATTTGCACATTTAGCTTGTCAGTTTCAAAGTCCTTCACAGACACACGTATGCAGACCCCCGGACACGGCACACATCTCTCCTTTTGATGAAGCACCTGTCAAACCTCAGTATCCAGCAGTCACACAACTCAGAAGACACAGGAAACAGACAACGGACAACGTTATTCCTCAGCTTATACCGGGCAGAGGAATTAAAAACAAGATCCATATGCGGGAATAGTGCAGGGACAATGGAATTCTTCCCGAGTCCCACAAGCATCTAACCCAGTTCTAGTAAGTTACAAATGTCAAACAACATTAGCTGTGATTGCTATTAAACAAATGGCTTCTCTAACATTGTGAGAGGTGGTTTGGATAGGTTACATCCCCAAGAATTAAAGGTAAAGTCAGCTATTGCAAGCTAATTGTTAGATAATACACATTTTGTAAATTCGCCAAATATCTCCTCGCATTCCGCTAGATTACTGTTCTCTGTGAGTGTTGAAAAAATGATCAGATACTTATACACAGCCTCCGTGGCTCTGTAAATAGGAACATAGTATAAATATACATATAAAATATAAACAAAATGACAAACACCGCTCACAACAACAAAGCCGCAGTACTACGCTTTGCATCACAGTACGTTTCAATGTGTAGAGCGACTCCTCGGAGGAATGTTGTTTTTATTTGAGCTCAAATTTAGCAAGCGTTCTCGAGAATGCCTTTAAAAAATACTTTTCGAGTGACAATTAAGTATTTTCTGTTCTCTACTGTGTTGCCACCTCTCCTTGCTTATTCATTATTGTATTCATTCTCCTCCTGTGTTGACCCACAGACCCTAGTTCTCTCTCTGCAAACATAAACGTGACCCTGAGTCTCAACTCTGACCCGCCACCTCTCGCACTGATTCCAGACAGAATGCTCCAGCTGGTTCACTTTACACCGGAGGCTCTTAGCCCATACTGCGCCATGACCTGCACTAAGCTAGCACCCCAGTGATACTCCTCAATACAGGAATGCCTTGAGGCTTTCTGGTACAAGAGCAACATTCAGAATTGACAGCTCAGGTGTGTTGTAACAACCCCTTCCCTGGCCAGGTGTACAGTACTATACAGCTCTCTGTGGTCTAGATACCTTACACTACCAAGCTTCATGAGGTTACTAGGTTCCCTCATAGCTTCCTGTTACAGTCTCAGTGATGCTCAGTCAGAATCTCGTCTGTGTACTGTGGTTGTTTAAACTATATTTAAAATAACTTCTCACCAACATATCAACATGCAGTTGCCTTGCATCTGCATGCCCGGAGGACATTACATTCTTGGAATATCTAACTGTTTTATCACCTATGGAACATTGTAGTGTGTTGAAATACATACTGTGTAACCCTTTCTGCTGTGCATAGGATCTTTTGATGTGTGTACATCAATAATACACACATGCACATGCATGCGAATTAATACAGGTCATGAACCCACACACACACACACACGCACGCACGCACACACACGCACACACACACACACACACACACACACACACACAATGGTGGTAACATAGGGAAAGCTGTAATTCAGCTTCAAAGGGAAACCAGAGAGGTCTCATGAATAATCACAGACATCTTTGTCAGTGAGGAAAAAAGCACTGTCCATCTGTCCTCCAAATACACACTTCACAGTCGCCACTGTCTTTACAGGGTTTATTTGGATTCCTGAAAATGTTGAGAATTGAAAAGATAAATTGAAAAACATTTCCAGTTCAAGGGAGTTGTTCACCAGTTAATTTTTTCCCCCCAGTAAACCCCATGGTGTCTGTTAGAAGTGCTCTGTATCCTATGTAGCCAAACTGTTGTGTCTGTCTCTCTCTCTCTCTCTCTCTCTCTTCACTTCCTCTGTTGACAGGGATCCACACAAACGTGATGAAAACATAGCACCATCTCCCCTCCAGAGCACACTGGCAACAGAATTGACGCTCGTAAACAAATTGAAATAGTTCTTTTTCTACAGACCGGAGCACATTTTTCTCCCAGGAGGACATTATAGCCTGGCCTTCCTTCAACGTTTTGATAAGTTCTGATTTGTTTATACAGCACAGATGTGTACAACTCTACAGAGACATACAACGCCCAGATGTGTGCATGTGCGAGAGAGAGTTCACATTATCAATAGCTTTGGTTCCACATATCACATACACGCCACATTTGTATGCCAAAGTACTCCTCTTATCATGCCGAAACACAGGAAACGGCGTAGGCCTTTGTTGTGTTATATTTGTATGTCTGTGCGTAAATGTGGCGGTGACATTCCTGCTCTGTCAAAAGCCTGCAAGGAATTCCCTTGTAGGAGTGGCGGGCATGAGGTATGTCTTTAGTGCGCGCACGCACACACACACACACACACACACACACACATGCATGTACACACTCATGCATGTACACACACACATACATACAGACCTATAAAACATAAAGGTTAACACATGCATACACAGCATTAAGCCCCGCCCTGACACAAGGGTAAACTCAACAACACACAACATGTTAGCTGTTGGTGCTCCTCGTATACGTTCTACACTCCTGAGCATTGTGTAACACGAGCAGAGAGAAAGATAGAGACGGAGAGAAAAGAGAGAGATAGACCACAATCTAAGATGAAGTTGGGAGCTTGGCGTTTCTGAATGTTTTCTCCACAGCTTGAACTTGTTTCCATTTTATTTGGGGTGGGGGGGGGGGGGGGGGGGGGGGGGGGGGGGGGGGGGGGGGGGGGGGGGGGGGGGGGGGGGGGGGGGGGGG
>JAODLL010005709.1:0-10384 GCA_026546735.1 Forbesichthys agassizii
AGTTAAATTTTTCCTTAATGGAGGAAATAGCCAGGCTTATCTCTCTCTCTCTTTCTCTCTCTCTCTCTCTTTCTCTCTGTGTGTATAAATATATGTATATGTCTCTCTCCCTCTGGCCCATCAGGTCTGGACAGACTATGTGTCCTGCCATTAGTCGCCTGGCTGACCCCCGCGGTTAATGGACTGTAATGACAGAGCCTCGGGGGTCTAGGGACCACCCTGGGATGGATCCTAAGGACATTTAACCCTCAGCCCCTATACCCCACCCACTTCCCTGTTCCTCTTGTGTCCATATATACACTAGACTACCTTTACATTTTCACAAGCTTTTACTGGCCTTCGCCACCTGCCGGTCGTCATGTAGGTGTGAACGTGTCTGTCTGCCTAATCAACTCTATCCTGTCTCCCCAAGAGGACCTCCCGCTGTGACCATTGTAGCTCCACAGTACACGTTCAGCCGTAAAGTGAAGTAGGCCCAGCACTACAACAGGGGGAATGCGTATGCTAGTGGATGCTTATGTCAATGGATGTGTGTGCTGTCTATAGGTCAGACGCTGGTCAGTACCACACAGTGTGAGTGAATTTGACATAAGGAAGTGAACCGCGGTCATTGGGAAGTATCTCTGATGCTGTGTCTCACTGATGACGCATGGCAAGGGTCCATAGGCGTGTGTGTGATTGAGCAGTCCAGGCTAAAAACTTCCTGTGTGTTCATCTCTTCGCAGAAACGGTGATGGAGATGAACTCTGCTTGTGCAAATGTGACTTTATGGTATCCATCCTCCGACCAGAGAGAGAAGCAGTAATAAATGCACATGCATTAGCAAGCTCACTTACTGTACATGTTGTCTTAGAAAACGTTCATAGTAAATGTTAACACTTGGTTAACAGTAACATAACATTCTTTATGTGGGATGAAAGTGAAATCCTATAATTGTATAGTAAGCCTATACAGCACATAACACAAAGTAATTGCCATACATCGACAGCTCACCCTTCCGTTTCTCTTGAGAAATAACGTCTCAACAGACAAGTTCTATCCACCCCCCACCCCCCCGCTCATCCGTTTTCTCAAACATTCAAAGTTAAAATGTGAAACTAATATATGTGACTGTTACAGTAAGCAGAGTATCGTTTCCGTGATGGTTCCATTCGTTTTTCCGTGGTGCTTGTTATGAATCTGAACTATCTTATCGGTGATAGCCATCATAATGTTAGCTAGTGTGTGGGCTGCAAGTATAATAACATCAAGCTACAATAAATCAAAACCCAGTCATCTGGCTTCCCAAACAAATCCAGAGTGATTCAATTATATTTTCCAGATAAAAATGAAATCATAATAGTTTTATAGCATACGGAAATCTTTCAAGCAATACTAAACATTAGATAAGCCAATAAACCCTTGTGTTAACCTTCTGCCATATGTTAAATGTTTTAAATTAAAAAAAAATGTAATCAAAAACGAGAACTACAAAACTATTTTGGAACCCGGAGAAACTTAAGCACACATTCTACGAGCTAAGATGTCCTTTGTCTACACACTAGAAACATGTTTTAGAGAAACGAAGGTGAAATAAACAGTATAGGTGGTTTCCAGTCCTGCACAATCCTCCATAAAGTACAATGGTCTGTCTTTCAGTGAGAAATTATCCAAGAATTGTTGTTATTGGGGGGGTATTTTATCATAATATATTCAAAGCAATAATTTAATCAGAGATTTTCCCAAGGAGCATCTTGATTTATAATGTATACAGCATTATCAAATGAACAATAAACGCATCTATACTTTGTTTGTGGTGACTGCTTGAACGTTCACAGAAACTTGCAGAACTAGAGTAACACCAAACTGGGTTTCTAATTTTGGAAAGTGGCCACTCCTGGTCGGTGCTTTATCTGAATGTGGGTGTATTGTTTGACTGACAGACACTCACACATGCACGCCCTACCTATCAGTTCAAACTGACGGAATCTGTGGGATGGAGGAAAGGCTACTCCTTATGAATCGTCCTTAGCAACGCTTTGTTGTTTTGACTCACAACACTCGGCTGAGCACACACCAACCATGCGATATCTCCTCACGCATCATCATCAGACTGATTGTTTACTTATCAAAGATGCAGGAAGTGTTCAGAGACTCGCCAACTGCAGTCTAAACAGACCAGCATTGGCCCGAAAATCTAGTGGTGGCTTCTCACCAAAGGTTCCATTTGTTTTGTTTTGTAATAGAACGTTTGATGTTTTCTAGATGGCAAGAAAAGTGTAGTGCACACATACATAGAAATTTCAAACTGTTTTGTGAAGAAGAAAAAAATAACTGCATACAGTATATACTGTACACTTCCCTACTGTACGATAATATACACTACATATTCTCTGTTTTAATGCATGATTCCCGTCAGACCATGCATGAGTTGTTTTTATTCTCACTTGTTTATCACTACAGTACATGTCCCTGAGATGTTTGGGTGTGTACCTATAGCAGCTAAGTCTGGTACAGTACAATAGCCAATCAGAGTTCATAAACAACCCCTTTGCCACCGGCTACAGTAGCTATGATGTTACAGCACAGATGTTGGTGCCCTGTTTGTTGGGTTGCTGATTCACATATGACACAAAGATATATGGCTTTGGGAGGTGGTTCTCGGTTCCCATGGGGCCACCCATGCCTTATATCAGTGGAGATGTTTGCCTTTACGTGTGTTGTGTGCCAGCTTTCAGTACAGTAATGGATACACAGTCTGCACTGCTGTACAAAGAGATTTATAGTCTAAATGCATGTTGGAAATATAACATGAATATATTTCTGTATTCAGCATTGTAAAATGTATCATGTGTGTTATTGTTTCCATAAACACACTTTTATTTAATGTCTCTTCACTGGTGGATGTAAAATGATTGATTATATGTAAAATTCTACAGTATTTTAAGTAAAACTATTTAGATCTTTCTTTCTGTTCGATCGATGTTGGTCAAACAACACTCAATGTTATCAGATGCTATAGTTTCTTCCGTGTTATCAGATATCTTATAGTTTCTTCTGTAATTTCTGCACTTTATAAGATCTATCTACATCAGATACGCTCTCATGATCACACCTGTTGACCTTTAACCTGGTTGGTTGTCTGCCCCTACAGGTGTCTGTGGGAGAGCTACATTATCTTCTCAGCACTTACGCCTTCTGCCTGCAAGTCTGATCTGCCAAGTTTTACAGTAAAAAGGAATGTTGCTACAGTAAATACCTTGCAATGGCTCGCATGGTCCTAAAGGTGCTTCACACAGAAGTGTTGTTTAGAGTGTCCCCACTTTAACTGTTGATTCAAGAGGCTGATATACCTTGCCTTAATAGAATATTTTGAGATTCACTTTCTCTAATGATTAACCCCTATTCATTTCTAATGAAGTACCCATATGTAGGTACTATTAGTTATTTTTATTTTATTATTATAAGTCATTCTGACTGACACCGTTTACACGGGACAGTAGCTTTGATGTGCTGCAACGCTCGAAGGTTGAAAGTGGCCTGCTTGATGAAAGGTTCGAGCGGTTTTAGTCATAACTTGTGGTTCATTGTTATCTTGCTCTACTTTGTAACAACCGGGGTTTCTGAGGGTGAGGTCCGGCATAATAAAAATGCTACTATGTAACCTGAGATGGGATTTGTATTGATTTTGCATAGTTCAGCACTGACATTACTAAAACATCTTAAAGTGGAGTCACGGGTTGGTATTGTTGTTTTGATCAATGTTGAGATAGGACAGCAGTCATAACACGTATGCCTATATGAGTTTCTATGGGTTCTCCTAGAGGCTTAAACCTTTCTGTTCACACTTCATAATCACAACTAATCACAATAATCTAACCTGCTTTCATTAGTCTCATATCCATGCTAATTTTTAGAGCTAGGCTTCTTATCCCAAAATAGCACAGATTTACACCAGATACTGTTTTACCACTTCATCATATGTCTTACTGACACTTAATAAAATGTGTTTGTTTTGTCAAATAATAGTAGTTTAATTTATTTGGTAGATTTTTTTCCCACACTAAAACTTTTACGTTTTCATTCAGAATGTCTAGACACAGCATCTTATGGACTGTCAAATTGTTAGTTATCAATATTATCTGGTGAAGCCAATGATAACAGTGTTGTCCATCAGACAGTTGAAATATCATAATCTGGTGTGATAAGAAATTATAAAAACACAAATGTAAGTGGAAATTGTTGAATGTTTACATAAATTGGAATCCAAATTTGACTATGCAGCAGCATTTGACTTCCATATATGTATTTGTTATAGATAAGATATACTGGTATAATATTGGTAATCTCTTCTATGATGTGTATGCACACCTATTGCAAAGAAGAACCTCCACCACCAGAGGGCGGTGGTATCTCCAGAAGGACCCGGACCATCTCAAGTTAGCCAGCATATGCAGCAGCGGTAACAAATCCCAGACTTTCCAGCCTACAGCTTTCCCCTGAGCTGTTCTAGATCTCGTGTTCCTTGTTGAATTCCAAGGGAGTACTCAGTCTGTACCTTCCAAGGAATACGGTAAAGAAAGCGCGTCACTCGTCGGCTCTATCGAACTGCGCGTGTCACGCTTTTGCTCTACCACTACTGTGCGTGCGTGTGCGTGTGTACGTACAACACGCAGTGTGAGTGTGTTTAGAGGAACATCCCCTTCGTTCAAGCATCAGTCGTGCTCGGAGGAGAATCCGGGCAGGCCCGGCCATGTTGTGCTCAGTTTAGGCCACGGGCCACCCGCAGTTTGGCCCAGACAAGCAGCTGATTCAGCCCTTGTCTCCCTGTGTAAATGACTAACGCTGCAAGGTTTGCACGAACATGGCCCCGTTTAGTAAACACACACTGCACAGAAGACTGTTCCTAGACATGACAGCTTAATACTACATTGCATTTTATTAGTTTCTCTCTGACTCCTCAAGCTTACCATTTTATTAGACTAGGGATATTCAGACACAGTCAGTGCACATGACTTCTGTCTAGATGTTACTGTCTGTGACTACAATTATATATATATATATTGTCCAAATTTATCCAAAGCGACTTACAAATAGCACATTTGTCAATAGCTTAAAAGGTCGTACAACAGTCATGGTGAGCAAACGTTCTGTTAACGGCATGTCATCACTGGGCTAACTTAGTTATACATTACCTTATTATTAACGTACCACTCACTTATCTCGTCTTATAAATAATTGTTAACAACACTAACAAGGCCGTAATTGTTAGCTGATCCTAATATAAGGCTTTTTTAAAGTCTTTTGTCTTAGTGTCCAATGCCAAATTGTGTGGCGAGATATATGAAGGGGGGGGGCACAGAACTTGGTGTCCTGTTAGTCTGTAGCAGATGTTGAGTCCCCCCAACACACACACACACACTGACACTGACAGTAAAGGGCCCAACACCTCTGTTGACACCCAGGGGAATGAATTTGGTAAACCTGGCCAATAGTCTTGTCCATTTGCCCAACACACGCTGGCGTACACTTTCACACCGTGGCTAACAGACCATAACAGCATTGCAGTCTGTTTCCTTGTCCGTCACACCTTCACACATCAATCCATTTGGGGACAGCGTCTGTTCAGGTGTGTAGGGTGACACGATCAAACTGCTGTAGCCTAGCTACATAGTTAAAACGTAATGGGTGCCCCTTTACCTATTCAGTCAGTCAGTGGCGTCTGTTGCATTTCCTCTCTCCCCCAAATATAATGTTTCTCTGTGGTATTAAAAGGACGTGTGTAAAGTGTACGACCAAAGGTTTTTGCTCTGTCTCTGTCTGCCCAGTGTCTGGCGTTAATGGGAAAACCTATAGCCTGCTGCTCCATCGAAACTGGCCTATTAACAAGCGAGGAGTGGTGGCCCTCCACCCCGTTACACGTCAATACACAGGTTTCAGTGCAGACAGCTGTGTGTATCAGAGTGCTCTGACCATTGATATTGTAATTGATGACCCAACCCCCCACCAGTCATAAGACCACTCTGTTGACTTGACTGTTATAGCTAAAGCAAAGAACAAACACGCCCATCAAACCACAGAGAGCAATTACCTTGATTTAATTCATTCAGGATATGAAGCTATAATTTGCTGCCCAGGCCAGGAGGCCCATGACATTTATTTCCAACATTTTTAGTGTACATTCTCCACCATCCATTTAGTAGAATTCCACCTAAATTCATAGGCTTTATTCAACATAGGATAGCTACTGCATGGTATTAACTCAAAACATTGAATTAGCTTAATAATAATAATATTAATAATTAACTTTATTGTATAGCACCTTTCATACACAATATGCAACTCAATGTGCTTTACAGTTAAAAACATTAGAAAAACAAAGGATGAAGGGAACAGATGAAGAGTTACGAGTTAATACATTCCCAATCGGTCAATATTTAAGCAATATAAAAAATGATGACTGTTCTTGACAATTATAGTCACTGTTTCGATTGCTGTCATGTATGCCACAGATGGATCAAACACGCTAGGCGGGCCATATTTCTGCTATTATATTAAATTATATTCTGGATATAATTTAATGTAGTTACATAATTGTAGCTTTCACATAGCATATGTGAAAACCTGTCTAGTGAATCAATACTGTTAACAGTATAACAGTTACACTGAGTATGCTATAGACTCAAATCCCAGGAGGACGTTTATCCGAGCCGCTACATTTTACAATAAGGCCATTCCCCAGACGCTTTCACCCAACTAACAGACGCTTATCCAAAGCGACTATAGTCTACTACTGTTCGTTGGTCTACTCTTTGCGCCCTCAAGTCTTCATGAGTCATTTTATTCTAAACACTTTCTTTTAAAAAGAAAAACATCGCCACTGTTCTGAAACAGAGTTCCAAGTTAAACCATCCAACGTAGGCAGCAGGAGGAGTCCGCAAGGCTTTAACCACGCCCCCTGCTCCGTTGGAGTATATACACCTCCCTACCTCTGTCCACAAATCAGACCAAAGTTTATACAAGTCAAAGACTGTGATGGGAGTAATGTCCACACAGTGTAGAGAAAAGCAGGAATAAAGCGCAGTATTTATTTATTTATTTATTCTATTTACGCGTACACATTTTATTTTATTTTCTCAAACGGTTTTTTTCTCTCCTTCAAATGTGGATTACTGCGAGCTGACCCGCCAGGAATTAAAGTGGATATTGTGGTGGTGTTGAAAGCTATGGTGGCATACGATGAATTGGGAAGCTTGGTGCCTATCAAACGGACTCTGCAAGTGATAGACTACCAGAACCAAGCAAATAAAGAGTCAGAGGTAAGCTGTGATATGTATTATTATTATTATTATTATTATTATTATTAGCCAATATATAAGCGTAGGCCTATATATATATATATATATATATATATATAATATTATATTATATTATATTTATATTGTTTTTGTTTTCTTTTTTTACCCCCCACTCCCTGAGATGAGGTCACTTTCTTATCAGGCATGAGTGAATCAGTACCTAACCCTGTGCTTATCTCACCTGTAACCTACACATAAGGTGTGCGTTTGTGTGCGTGCATGTGTGGTTTCACTCCCCAGTTGTGTGGGATGGTAAACCTTGCACTTGCTCTGAGCAACTTTAAAGAATCGTCTATTGTATGATCTTTCAAAGTTAATCATTGCACCTCATGCCACACACATGCTCTCTATTGGTTGTGATTCATGTTCCTTCGAGGGGTTGCTTGTCCTCAGTGGGATATTGAAAGACACAAAAACATATTTTTACTAGAGCCACAAACTGAGACAGCAGGGGGCAAATGCCTAGTCAAGATCAATCAAGAATTTTCTATTATTTCAAACAGTTTTTAGTTGTTTTGTTATTCTTTAACATTTTTGATGCTGTCAAAGTTCCAAGTTAGAACAAGATAGCACTAGTGATGCAAATGGCCCCACAGCCCCTGGAGCACTGTGCAGGCAAGATGGCCCCTGTCTCAGGTGGGAGCATTCCACCAGACCTCATGTGCAATTAAAGGGACGTAATCTCTCACACCCAGGCGGGCTTCCACTCTGCAGTTCTGCTTGCCGGTAAAACAGCTTTATGTTTGACCATTTCACTTCCCAGGGTTTGGTCTCGCCTTCTCTTTTCTGAGTTGCTTGCGGTTTTGTTTAGGAAGGAACCTGTGAAAGCAGAAGTTTGATTCAGAGTGTAGCTTCGATAAAGAAGAAGTGGAAATAGAAATGTTACAAATACAGTATATCACACACACACACACACACACACATTCATCTTTAACAATGTGTACAAATTAAGCCATTATGTCTTTCTCATGACCTCGCTCTGTTCTATTTTGAGACCTGTCTGGCCTGTCCTGGTCTGTTCTGGTCCTGGCCCCTATCAGCTCCAGCTGTGCTGATTGTCTGAGCAGACCTGGGATATAAGTGGCTCCCGTGCTGGTTTATTCAGAGCGGGCCATGGGAAAGGAACTTTTTGGGCAGGAGAGTTTTCTCCAGTACTGATAAAAGCCTTCATGTTTAGGGGCTTGTAATCTAGGCTCCTGATATTGTTGACATGTAGCAGGTGGGCTGGTGTTTTGATGGCTGTGGTGTGTGGGTGGAAGGGAGGGGGGGGGGGGGGTATGTTCCATAGACGATGGTTATCTCAGCCACACTGTACAAAATGCGGGCATGTCTAGTTTCCTGAGGCGAGCAGGGTCCCGGGGTAAGTCCGGGGCTTAGTGTGAGGATCTTGTTTTTAAAAAAATCTAGTTGGACTTGTTTCTAATATAAATGGCTTATCTAGTGACTAAATTTAAGTAAATGTACACTTAAGTTAAGAAATCATATCAAGTGAATTTAACTTTACTGCACTGGCAGCCATGTGTGTTTTTTTTAGCGCATAAACAAGCTCATAACTAATATATTTTCACTTATATTTGATCGGGCATTTTTTGCAGCGTTCTTTGGCCAGGAATAGAAACTGTGTCTGCCTTGCTGCACTTTCCACTAGATAAAGCGCTGGTTATGGGCACAAAGAGCAGGTCTAGTGGGCTTTTGTTATCCTACAGGGCTGGTCCCCAACAGGCAGGAGGGCACAAAGGGCAGAACACGTTTCCAATATTGACTTTGGAAACCCCACTGGAACATTGAGCTGAAACTACAGTGAAACTGTTCCCCCCTCCCCCCAATCCTTTTTCTTTGTCCTTGGCTTGTACGTTGTGGAGAACTGACAGACCCTCCAGATTCCCTCACTTGGCCGCGTCGCGTCTGGGCCGGTGTCTGAGCATTACGGATGTGGTGTCTCAGTTGAAGATTCGGTTATGGCGGGCGTGTTGTTGCACAGCCGCTTCGACCGAACCCCCGGGGCCTGAATGGATGTTCTGTCTGGCAGTTTTTGCTGAGTCAAGGCAGAATCCCATTCACTCTGAGTCAGGGGAAAAAGCGAGCAGAAATCAGGGGCCGATCTGTGGCCCTCAAAACACAGCCTGCAGCCATTAGCATTAAATTAGATTATCAACCGGTCTCAACTCTTTGAAAGTGCAGCGTAGGGTTGTGCCTGAGCCTGTCATGGTTTTTATTTTTATATAGTCTCCGCCTCCTTAAAATCACTTTGATTTTCAATGGTTGGCTGCAGTCCACGTTAGTGCCTGCATTCTCCTAAGCCCCACGCAGGGGCTACGGGCAGGGGGGTTGCATGGAGGTGGCTGTCGGGGTCCAGGTGTTAAAAACCACAGATATACCCCCCCCCCCCCTTCCCCCATCCTTACCCCCACACGCACCCCCCTCCCCCTTACAACCGAGAGGGTGGGGTTGTGAGGGGGTTCATTCGGCTTTTTGCTGAGCCGTCCCAACGCCAGCGGACAACTCTCTCTAGGGAACAGCCCTCGGGGGGGCCTGAAGCCACCGCCATTACGTCCCCAGCCACTTGAGTGACGGAGCACTGATGTTCAGACACTGTGTGTGGAGTAGCGCTGACATAGCACGAGTGTGTGAGACTAGCTGCTGTCGAACAGCTGAGAGAACTGCAGGGTCCCGGGCATTCTGGGAATTCCCCCCTCTCCTTCCCTGGCAGGGTGAGCCCGTCAGAGAGGGTCTTTGTGTGCTGGCCTCGGCTCGGGACTCCTCTCACGCCACGGGGACGGCAGCTGCTGGAGCTCAGGGTGGGAAGGAGGGGTGGGGGGGTGGGGCTACTTCCTCCAATGCACCGCAGGACAGCCACAACTCTATCCCCCAGCCGCCCGCCTGTCTGTGTGTCTGGTTGGTTGCCTGCCCTGTCCCGGTCTCCGGCGGCAACACTCGTATCCCAGGGCTGTGAAACGGAGGGGGTCGGAGCCTGTGCTGAAAAAAAAAAAAAAATATAATACATTTCAACATGAGCTTCATCACAAGAGACTACAGAGGTCCGGTGG
>JAODLL010005710.1:0-10382 GCA_026546735.1 Forbesichthys agassizii
TATTGTGTTGCAATCATTGACTACCTTTAACTGGTTTTAATATTTGAATGTAAAATATCTATATAATGTTAAAACATTTTTTATATATATGTGTATATAAAGTCTTTAATTGATATTAAATCTGCAAGAGCTTGTTAAAAAAGAAGTGTGCAAAATACATTTAGCCAACGCAGATGCATGAACTGCTCCCCTCTCCTTCTCTCATGTTAGGCTGTTTTTGATATACTGTAGAATCAGACCTCTATGACAACACGCGAGTAATATGGCCTACAAATGAGCGTTTGACAACACAATCTAATCAGATCGATGAGATTATAGAGCAAGAGGGCAGCGGGGGTAAACATGTTTGGTCTATGCGCCAGAGAAAAATGGAAGCGTCCGGTAGTGTTCCTTTAAGACAGAGTGACAGCGCTCGAACACAGCAGATGATCGGAGCTGCGTGCGTTGTGTTTGCACGTTGAAACTAAAGCAGCTCCACTATTTTTCTCCGCTTTAACGGATCCGTGTTCGCGTGTAGCTTTCACTGTGTCCCGCAATGTTTTCGTTGACGCTTTGCACCAATGCATGTCACGCGCTGCATCTAGCAGAGTGCTAACGCTAACATTGTTAGCTGCTGCTCGTCTGGTATTTACCGCGTCACGGGCTATAAACCGAGTCAAATTAATCTGCTACAGACATATCAGTGGATGTATTAGGGTAGGTACACACAAACACACACCATGCCACACATTTGTCTTCTTCGATGGTACATTTAACAAATCGACTTATTTAGTAACCGGTGATGTCGGTTACGTCGACTAATCGTCCCAGCACTACAAGAGACTATCGGTATTTGGTCTCGTGACCCGCGCTGTGTGTAATATTCCCTATAAGCTCACTCCGACGACGCAACCGGACGCATGGCTTCCTACTGGTGCTTGGGGCGTCACTTAAACGCGCGTCATATTACATGCCACGCTGCTTCCAGTGTCCATGTAGATTATCTGTCAAGCATTTTAACTAAAACACTAAAGCTTCAAGCAGCATTTATTGGGGCCACCCCTTGAAAACAAACTACTAACAATATGAACAAACACATTTACACTTATTTTTGTTTGTATCAATGATGTACTGCATGAGGCCCAATGGTATTAAACTATTGCTTGAAAAAACTGAGATGGCCACTAAAAATTTTGATAGTAGGCACTGAACAATGAAATTGTTTCTACCTTGCCTTTACCGCCTCAGGTGGTAGTATACCAGGGACCAATTTCTCCAGAGGAGAGATGAAGAATCCATCTTTTATCTGACAGTCGCCCTGGTCTTCTTTCTTGGGAAAAGAGAAACTGGAAGAAGTTAATTGAGAGGTAGATGCAAATGATAGTGCAAGATACTGTACGTGATGGAAATATGAAGAATACACTGGGCTAGAAGCACTTTATGATTATAAATAAAGCAATTGCAGTAAAACTAAAAGAAAGACACCTTTGAAAAAACAAAATTTCACACTTAATCACAATGACATTTTCAGTTGGACATGTTGGTTTTTAAGATAGTATCGCCTATGTCGGGTGCACGAGCGTACACTCTGCTTGTTACAAACACAGCGACACACAACCATGCAAAGCATACACATTTTAAACTGTAAAATCTAATTATTGTATAGCTACATCAGCATATTTTATGGATCTTAGTAGAATCTTGCTGTTGCCTAGTTGGTCTGCTCTAGCGCTTTCACAAACCTGCCAATATTATAGCAATCTGCCAAGATCCAAACATGCCTGGATTTTTAAAGGGAATGGGAGATGAAACTTGGATTGGTTTATCATACGTTATGCCCAAAACACACCCATGAATAATGAAGAGAGTAAGTCCAACCCTTTTGTACCTTGTGCCTGGCGCACTGATCATGTCTGCCATTAAAATAGTGAACGTGGATTTGGACATACCCTAAATGCAATAATAACTAGGTTGCAAGAAACACTGGGGCGGTCCTCCGAGACATATCGGTACTTTCAACATATCGCTCAATGTCATCGTGGATCATTCAGCCTCTATTACAATTCTCCAATAATCCGGTTTCATTTCACAAAAAAGCCTACCTTTAATGCATGAAGAATCAGATGGCATTATTTTATTTCATATCATTTTGAAGGTCAAAGTTTGCAGATATATGCAGTATTGATCATTCTGACAAATAATGGATGTGTGCAGTTTCAGATCAATATGGATTCAGTATTATCGTGCAGGAATATTTTATATTTATATATATGGACATATATTTTACATTATAATAATAATAATACCATGTAATACATGTTTATTATCTCAATTAGCATACATCTCCATAATAATAAACACACTTTACAATGCCTCAATTAGCATTCAGATTGACTAGGTCAATCATTTCTATTGTGAAAGCAGGTAATACATTGTTAATTTATGTCTCACAAGGAAGGTGTATCTTTAATATGTAAATGTATTAATAGGAAAACCTCTTGAGATGAACCATCTCGTTTTCAAGAGGGTCCTAAACATAGACAAAATTACAAAACATAATGAAAGTTACATTCATACAAACAGACAATTGCTCTCCATACCTAATCACTTCCCCATCCACTGATTCACTTAAGTTATCAGAACATATTCAACAGAAATACATGCATATATACAAATATTATCCACATACAGTAATTATAATCAAGCATACATTATATTATAATGTACTGTATGGTATGTATGATCTTCATATTATAAGTAATTACACAAATGTATAATTAGAAGCACAAGCAGGTTGTTTGGAGGCAAGAAAAAATAGATGCCTTGAAGAGGTGAAAAGAGGTAATGGATCCAAGAGTACTGGGCAAATTGTTCCAATCAGAAGGGGCTTTAAATTTAAATGCACGTCGTCCAATTTCACTTGAAATTCTAGGAACAATAAAAAGAAGATATTCTCTGTTTCGTAGACTATATAACGATCTATGTGGGTTAAAAAATCGCTTCAAGTATGAGAGATAATTAAGGAAAATACATTTAAATATACACTGTATCCAATGAAAATGTCTTCTAGATTTAGGTATTAACCAATTCAGTTTCTCATATATAAGACAGTGATGAGTTCTATAAGGACACCTCAAATCAAATCTGCAAAGACTATTATAAGAAATTTTGATAGACAACATCAGCATTATCTAGTATTGGCAATATTAACTATGAAATAATAATTGTTCTAATCTGTAGGGTAAAACAGTTTATAGAGCGATATAATATTCTTAAGCTGCAATAATATTTTTTTTTACTGAATCGATATGGGACTTAAATGATAGTTGTGAATCCAGGCAAATACCCAAGTATTTAAATTCCGCCACTTTCTGAATATGAGTCCCATCTAGCAATTTGACTAAAGAGTTATTGGTGATATGCGAAAATTTATATATAGTACCAAACAACATACTATAAGTCTTCTTCTTATTCATTAAAAGTTTGTTAAGACAAAACCATTTTTGAACAGCATCAAAGTCAGCTTGTAATGTACTTTGAATTTCAGCTACATCAGTGTTGGAGGAATAGATCACTGTATCATCATAATATAATTGAATATGGCAATCAGAACAGATTTATGGGAGATCATTAATAAAAATTGAGAACAGCATCGGCCCCTGAGATGAACCTTGGGGTACTCCTTTTTCCATAAATGTGAAATCAGATTGACTACCCTGTAAAGATACACTGACGTCTGAAGTGCAAATATGAGTTAAACCATAATACGGAATTTTTAGAGAGACTAATTGCATAACGCTTCTCAAGAAGAAGATAGTGATCAACCTTGTCAAAAGCTTTAGTTAGATCTATAAATATTGCACGAGTAAACATATTAATATCTAAAGCAAAGGAAATGTAATTTGTCAATTTTAAAAGTGCCATAACTGTAGAGAAGTTAGGTCTGAAGCCAGATTGATGTGGAGACAAGATTAGATAATCATTAACATATTGAGATATCTGATTAAAAATTAACTTTTCAAACTCCTTTGCTATACTGTTAATAATATAAATTGATCTATAGTTGTCAATATCAGAAAGGTCACTCCCTTTATGTAATGAATAACTCTGGCACACTTCCACATTGATGGCATTTCATATGTAGATAAGGATAAATTATATAAATCTGACAAAGGATATGATAGAAAATGTGAGGCAATTTTAATAAATGTAATCTCTAAATCATCTGGGCCCGCACCACTGCATGATCTTAAATTATTAAAATAACCTGCTGCACATCCATTGGACAAATTATTCTAAAGGAGAAGGAAGTACCACAGGTTGTATTGATTACTGGGGTATCAGACAAAAGGACATTAGAAAAATGCAAACCGTGGAGAAATTATGGCTGAAGATATTAGCTATGATAGAAGGATATGAGTGGCAGTGCTTTTTGTAGATGTGTTAATTATACGATTGATTGTATTCCAAAACTGTTTAGGACTATTATATTCATTAGCTAAGCAGTTTTTATAGTAATTACATTTTGCATTTCTTGTTTTGGTTGTACATTTATTTCTTAGAACTTTATATGCAGTCCAATCATCAGCATCCTTTGTCAGATTATGTTTTCCCTAGGCTTTATCTCTGTTTAAACATATTTATGATATCACTATTAATCCAAAGAAGATGTCTACATTTAACTTTTATTATTTTCCAGGGAGCATGTTTATCTATAATTTTAATAATTTATGTGTAAAAGAAATTCCAAGCATCATCAACAAAGGGTATTAGCTGAAACCTATTCCAGTTTATATAATTTAAGTATTGGATAAAGCGTTCAGTATTCAAATGTTTTCATTGTCTTACTTTGATACATCTTGGCGGGGGGTGAGGTACTCTAATCTTCCAAACACAAAAAATAGTGGAATGGTCACTAAGACAGTATGAATCCAGTCCAACAGGGATTTAGATCTGTAATCAGATCTGGTAGGGTCTTTTATGAGTTGAATAAGGTTTATACTATTGAATAGGTTTCGGTATTTGGAGGATGATTGATCTAACCAGTTACGGTTAAAGTCACCCAAAATAATAATTTCATTTAAATGACCTAGCGAGTTAATGGTAGCCAAAATATGCTTTGTAGATTCTGAGGGAGCATTTGGAGGTCTATAAATATTTCCTATAGTTATTTGTTTTGTGACAACCCCAACCATGTCTTTCAGCTACAGGCTTGTCAGTGGAAGCAGAAGCTTCCACTGACAGAAGCTGTTATTATGATCCATGAGCCATGGTTGTAACAAGTGGGAGCTCGTCCGGGATATTGTTCTCTTTGTCTTATGGGTCATAGTGTTTGGTAGCGTTAAACAGTTTTCTGGCTACTTTGGTGCTCCTGGACGGGATTAGTACTTCTGTGCCACCATACCCAATTCTTTCAGAGGAGTCTTCCCTGGTAGGTTGAAGCAGCATTGTCTACTGTGTGTAGACGTGTTACTATTTTGACAAAACGTATTTTGTTGTTTTTGTTTGTTATTTTTGGACGGGGAGTTGGCTAGAGACTTTGTCTCATAGGGGGCATTTCCTTGACTGTCTAGGGGGGTTGTCAGCCTGCTGATCGCCCACCCAGGTCTTGGGTTCAATGCTTAATCCATCCCACCAACAAACTGTCCGAAGACTAGGGTTGAGAGAGTTAGTGGGTAAGAGGGTTAGTTAGAGGGAAGATGACTCTGGGGTTTTGGATGTTGAGTAAATTGGCAAATGAAGTCACCTGTGTTGGAGTTTAGCTGCTGTAGATTGAGTATTGAGTTGTTTCAGTGTATGGTTTAGCTATTGTCATTTGAGTATTGCGCTGTTCTTATAGGCAAAATGTATACAGTGAAGGAGTTTTTGCAGTGTCCTCAGGAGGACTTACTTAGTGGTTTCACTAAGGATCAGTTAGTGGTGCTTGCTGATCACTATGGAGTGGAATTGGCTAACAAGAGGTCTAAGGAGTTGGTTTATTCTTCACTAAAATTAGGTCTTCTGGAAAAGGGTGTTTTTTCTCTTACACCGAGTGTGGTTGGGATATCTGAGGTATGTGAAGATGTTACTACTGATTCTAATAGCCTTGAGCGTGGTACAGGTCTAACATTTGCATAACAAAAAGAGTTGTTGTTGCAGTATAAGCAGGAGGAAGACCGGGATCATCGTAATTTTGAGTTTGAAAAGCTGAAACAGGAAGGTAGAAATAGGGAAGCTGAGGAACAAGTGCCAATACTACATTTAGAATTGGAGAGAGATCGGTTAGAGTTGCCACAATTTAACAAATGTTCTCCTGGGAGATTGTCTGGTAACAGGTGGGAGGAGTCTGCCCAGAGTGCAAGGGACTATTTTGATGTTACGACTCAAATTAAGCTAATACCTAGATTTTCAGAGAATGATCCTGACACATTTTTCTTGTTATTTGAAAGATTGACCGATGCTAGGAAGTGGACGGATTCTGACAGGAAATTATTATTGCAATGTGTGCTGACTGGGAAAGCTCAAGAGGCATATTCTTCAATTGATGTGGATAGTAGTTACCAAATGGTTAAGGAATATGTTCTGAAGGCGTATGAGCTTGTTCTTGAGGCTTATAGACAAATGTTCAGAAATGCTAGGAAAGAGAAACAATCTTATGTGGAGTTCGGTAGGGAGCTTTCTGTTCACTTTAAACGGTGGTGTACAGCTGCTGACATACAGTACGTGGGCGAGTTACAGGAGTTGCTCCTAATTGAACAATTTAAGAACCCACTTCCGGAGAGGATTGCAACTTATATCAATGAACGACAGGTTACAAATGTCTCAAGGCCTGCTGTTTTGGCAGATGAGTTTGTTTTGACTCATAAGTTATCCCATGGAGATCGTAGATCTCATGACTGGAATCAACCCACGTTGCCGGTATTGGCTCCATATACTAAGGGACCCGGACACAGTTTTAATCCTCAGTACATATCAGATTCTGGATTTCAGAGGACGGAATCAGTGCAAGTTTGTAAATATTGTTTGGAAAAAGGACATTGGAAAAAGGAGTGTCCTGTGTTACGTGCAAGGCTAAACAGTCAATCTAGTCATTTAGTAAGGCCTAGTGCATTCGCCGCATCAGTAGAAAACCCTGAACGCATACGTGCAATAGAAGCTGTTAAGCTATATACAAATAACCCTCCCTTGCCTGTACGGAGTTCTACTTCCTGTTTAGGAAATTTGCTTGAATGTGACATCAAGTCGGTAAGTGTGGACGGATATATGCCTTACATCACAGAAGGTTATGTGTCGCTACCAGGCAGTAACAAGAGGGTCCCTGTGAAGATTCTTAGAGACACCGGTGCTATAGACTCTTTTATCCTTGATTCAGTATTACCTTTCTCAGTGATGTCTGATACTGGTACCTGTTTGTTGGTGCGTGGAATCGGGCTGAATGTCTTGTCTGTTCCTTTGCACAATCTCACTCTCATTTCAGATTTGGTGAATGGCAATGTGACCATGGGGGTGCGCCCTTCCTTACCAGTAGAAGGGATATCAATAATCTTGGGAAATCGTTTGGCTTGAAAATCCCCCTTCCCTAGTGGTTAGTACCTGTCCGGAGTTGAAGCCTTGTTTGAGGACTTCAACTTTAGCTGATATCTTCCCAGCTTGTGCTGTGACTCGTGCTATGGGTAAAGTTAAACATGACGACATGAAGAGAGTGAGGGAAGGAGTTATGTTTCCTTTGCCTTCTTTTCCTTTGTCAGTTTCTCTTAGTGACATAGTAAATGAACAAAGAAATTATTTTTCACCAGCAACGCAGTATAACGAGGCTGTTCCTAGTGACGAAATGGCAAACCATGCACATGGGTATTTTCTGGATGATGGTTTGTTAGTTAGGAAATGGGTGCCCCAAAGTGAAGTGGGAGATGACATGATTCAAATAGTTGTACCATCTACCTTGAGATCGGAAGTTATGCAGACTGCGCATTGTGGTACATCCGGTCGTTTAGGTGTGAGGAAAACCTATGATCGTATTCAAAGATACTTTTATTGGCCTCGTATGAAAAAGGATATTTCTGTATTCCTTAAGTCGTGCCATACATGTCAAATAACAGGAAAACCTAATCAGTCAATTAAGCCTGCACCTTTGAGTCCTATACCAATCATCAGCCTTTTGAACATTTGATAATCGACTGTGTAGGCCCATTGCCCCGATCACAATCAGGATGTGCCTACTTGTTGACTATAATGTTTCATGCTACCCGTTATCCGGCTGCTTATCCTATTAGAAGCATTACAACAAAATCAGTGATCAGAGCATTCTTACATTTCACTTCTATTTTTGGAATTCCAAAAGTAGTACAAAGTGATCAAGGTTCTAATTTTACATCGCGTTTGTTTGCTGAAGTGCTACGGCAACTTCATATTAAACATGTTAAAGCCACTGCTTACCATCCACAGAGCCAGGGAGTGATAGAACGATTCCACCAAATGTTGAAGTCCTTGTTGCGTTCATTTTGTACAGAACTAGGGTGTGATTTGGGAAAAGGGTCTGCCATGGTTGCTGTTGGCTGCATGCGAAGTCACGCAAGAAAGCACAGGTTTTAGTCCTAACGATCTCGTTTTTGGTCATTCAGTACGTGGTCTTTTGGCAGTTTTACACGATGACTGGAAGACAAATGCTTCCCAAATAGGTTCCCCGGTAGATGTGGTTGACTATGTGCATAGGCAAACATGGCTGCTAAAAAGAGGTTGGGGAAGTCTCAGGAGAGAATGAAAGGGCTGTATGATCGCAGAGTGGAGAAACGTAGTTTTACCCCGGAGATCAGGTTTTAGCTTTGTTACCTCGAGAAGGGACACCGTTTCAAGCTCGGTTTGTTGGTCCTTATGTGGTTGTGCGCCAAGTGTCGGATCTAAATTATGTGATTTCTACTCCTGATAGGAGAAAGCCCTCACAACTGTGTCATGTGAATTTGTTAAAACCTTATGTTCTTTGTTCCCCTGTCCCAGGTACTTTGAAGGTGGGGGCCGCTCTGGTTGTGGCAGGTCTGGAATTTTCCCAGTTGACTGTCGGGAAGGATGAGGAGTTTTACAGTCCTGATGATTGTATATTACATGGCAGGTTAAAAAATTCTGAGTATTTGGGAAAATTGGATTCTATGTTGAGCCATGTACCTAGTCCTAATCATTTTGACTTAGTACATCTTATTCAAGACTTTCCATCTTTATTTTCGGACACGCCTTCTACGACTCACTTGATTGAGCATGATATTGATGTTGGGGATGCCCAGCCTATCCGACAACATTTTTACAGAGTATCACCGATAAAAAGAAACCAACTGGAATCAGAGGTTGAGTACATGCTTGCGAACAACATTGCTGTTCCTTCTTTTTCCAGTTGGGCCTCCCCTTGTTTGTTGGTGGATAAACCTGATGGTAGTTTTAGACCATGCACGGATTATCGTAAAGTGAATAAAATCACTAAACCTGATTCATACCCTTTACCTCGTATGGAAGATTGTGTAGACCAAGTGGGAGGTGCAAACTACGTTAGCAAGTTCGATTTTTTAAAAGGTTATTGGCAGGTCCCGTTGACTCCTAGAGCACAGGAGATTTGCGGCATTCATCACTCTGTCTGGTTTATACTCTTACAAAGTTATGCCTTTTGGTCTTCGAAATGCCCCAGCTACATTTCAACATCTAATGAACGGAGTGGTGTCTGGTTTGAAAGGGTGCGCTGTTTATTTGGATGACGTTGTGATTTACAGTGATACATGAAAAGAAGACATGGAACACATTCGTGCCTTTTTCACTCGTCTAGAGTGGGCTTGTCTTACCATTAATCTGGCAAAGTGTGAGTTTGCCAGATTAATGGTGGGTAGGGTTGGATACTACAGGGTATTTTGTAGCAACTTTTCTACTGTGGTTGCTCCGCTAACCAATTTGCTTAGTTCACGTGTGATTTTTGATTGGTTGCCTCTGTGTGACAGAGCTTTTTGCGATGTCAAGGCTCTTCTTTGTACTGACCCTGTCCTCAGAGCTCCACGGTTAGACCAGCCTTTTAAGCTGTATGTGGATGCTAGTAACGTGGGGGCTGGTTCTGTCCTTTTGCAGGGATATAATGGAATTGACTGTCCTGTAAGTTTCTTCTCCAGAAAATTTAGTTCATATCAGCTGAACTATTCTACGATTGAGAAGGAAGCTTTGGCTTTGATTTGAGCTTTACAACATTTTGCAGTATACATCGGGAATGGCATAGGTCCATTGGTGGTCTACACAGACCACAATCCGCTAACCTTTTTGAACTCTCTTCAGAACCCCAACCAGAGGTTGATGCGGTGGTGTTTGTTTCTTCAGCCTTTAAGTTTGGACATCCGGCATGTGAAAGGCACGGAAAACATCTTGGCTGATGTCATTATTGGTCTGTATACACCTCTGTG
>JAODLL010005711.1:0-10382 GCA_026546735.1 Forbesichthys agassizii
CTTTTGTTGCCAGCGGTTTAGACATTAATGGCTGTGTGTTGTGTTATTTTGAGGGGACAGCAAATTTACACTGTTCTGCAAGCTGTACAATCACTACTTTACATCGCAGAAAAGTGTAATTTCTTCATCGTTGACACATGAAAAGATATGCTCACATATTTGCAAATATGTGAGAGGTGTACTCACTTTTGTGAGATACTGTATCTAAAAATGTTAAATTTAAACGGACACAAATTAAAACTCCATGGTTTCTCTTTCAGTGGATGGTGCCTACCATTCAGAACTCAATGAAACCATTCCAGGTAGACATGGACAACTTGCTTGATACTTAATGCATGTTACAGAAGTTATAAATCAACTGCTATTTCTGTATATTACTGTAAAATGGTGCTTCCATGAAAACATGCAGTATCTCAAATAAGTTACAAAATGAATAGTAAATATAGTTAAGATATTGACAATGTTATGTTGATAATTATTTATTCTGATTAGAGCTAGTTTGCATTCAGTGAAGGCAGTCGTATATATCACAGTATGAGATCTTCAGTTTCTGGGCGTTTTGAGCTTGTAATGAAACTCAAATGCTGAATGAAGTCCCTTTGGCAGTCAGTAGAACACCTTGACATTCTGACTCAGGAGACCGTGCATTGTTTTTTTTTGGTAATATTTAGCGCATATGTCATTATCTACATGCTCTCTTCTTGACAGGAAATGGATTTCTCCAGAATGGTGGAACGCCTGCTGAAACTAGCAGTGAGTTATTTATACATCGTATTAAAGTCCTGTCTTTGGCCTTTTGAGTCACAACACATCATAGTATATATAATTCATGGTATTATAGATACTGAATGAACTCACAATTTTTAATTTTTGCATATTAACAAATTGCATCTATTGATGAGTGCATATTTACCTTCTTTTAAAAAAAAAAAAATGTTATTGCATGATTTATGGTGGGTCACAGATCAAAACATTTAGGAACTACTACTGGTGTGTTCCTGTTCAAATGTTGTCCCCTAAAAAGGTGTACTATAGCAGTCATTATATAGACGAGACATGCCACTGAGAATTCTGAATGAAGCTTTATGGGAGAATTCTGAAACGCCAAAGGTGACAGTTTGAAGAACATGTCCCGCCTCTCCCCCAAAAGAGCCAATCGCCTGTTTTTTGTAATTGCAGAACGGATAACCTTTTAAGTCAATTTGGTGTCACAAAATCTTGCGCATGTGTAGTGGAATTTCAAACTGGTGGAAAAATGCCTTTTAAGCCTTATTTTGGGGCAAAATCACCAAACGTTTTATGATCTTTCAGATTTGACTCGCAATCGTATTCTTGCAATTCTTGCAATTCATGCAAGTCTCAATGATCACTGAAAGAGTGGTTATGGCGCTCTCCCTTATTATATTAATGCCATTGAGTACTTTCAAAATAAAAGTCGAGAAGTTAAAAGATTGTTGCCGAGTGGCGAGACCTGCCTATAAGGACTTTGCCAGTAGTCACTGTATCCCTACAGCTATAGTATACTATCCATATCTCATCCCAAATTCACATATTAACTAATCCCTCCTTGTCCTGTCTATTCTTCCTATACTCACACACTCCCCATTGTTCCCTTTCCTCTCCTAGGTTCCCAACCATCTGATCTGGTTAATTTTTTTCTATTGGTTTTTCCATTCCTCTATGAATGTTGTGGCAGAGCTGCTGCGCTTTGGAGACCGGGAGTTCTACAAAGACTGGTGGTGAGCCTTCAAGCACACAGCGGTGCATGAACCGCAAATTGAAAAAGAGGACTCGTTTTTATAAAGTCATGTATGTATGTATGTATTTTAAAATAAACGCAAATCATCTTGCTATTTGTTTAGGAATTCTGAAAGCATTACCTATTTCTGGGCTAACTGGAACATACCTGTCCACAAATGGTGTCTGAGGTGAGCTTTATTTTTGTGTAAACATTTGTAGTTCTTTTTTCTTTCTTTGGTTGTGGAATGGTATAGTAGCTAATGATCATAGTTTAAAAGTGTTAAAGTTTAGACTGTATTTACATATTTGTATCAAATACACTAGTTTCAATGGCCCGCGTTGTAATTATTTTTTTATTGCGTTTTTACAGACACTTCTATAAGCCATTGTTGAGAAAAGGCATGAACAAGTTCATGGCTCAAACTTGTGTATTTCTGCTATCCGCCTTCTTCCATGAGGTACACTTTTATTGCTTATAGTACACTACCATTTACAGTATGCTCCGTAGTGTTCTTATGGGTGATGTTAAAGTATTTATTTAACAACTTAAACATAATAATCTGGTTAAAATGACTGAAATGGATCCTCAGTCAATTCTCAATTGGGAAGGTAGGAGTGGGGGGGGTAGGGGTTTAGCAAGTGACTGAACCACCAATTAGAAAATTAAATTCGAAAATAAGTGTGAGGCTGATTTTCTGAGGACGGGCACTGATGGGTCTTTTTGGAGCTTGAAATATCAGGGTGGTTTTTAACCAGGCTTGAGTATTTGCATCACTTTCTACTAGGCACGTTTAGAATTTATTTAGGGACTTCCATTAAGTTCACACAAATTATACACCTTTCACCAATTATCTTTCACTTGCATTCTTTCAGTACTTGGTGAGCATTCCTTTGAAGATGTTCCGACTGTGGGCGTTTATGGGAATGATGGCTCAGGTGAGAAATTACTTTGATCTCTTTCATGCTCTTTATTTATTTTTTAGTTATAAACTGTTCAGATGTTGACGTAAACCTCTTGTCTGTCAGGTTCCCCTGGCCTGGATTGTTGGTCGATTTCTGACTGGTAACTATGGAAATGCTGCTGTGTGGATTTCTCTTATTATTGGCCAGCCAGTCGCAGTACTGATGTATGTGCATGATTATTATGTTATCCATTATGGGACCAGTACATAATAAACTTTACACCAAAAACTGAAATGTGAACTGAGAAGAGACTAAAAACACTTTTTCAGGTATTTTATGCTCTCTGTTTGAGCTACAACTTCATTTTGTTTCTACTTTTGTAACATCATGTCTTAGTTTGTAGTAGTTGACCTATTTTTCATCTTATGAATTTGTGGAATGAGATCTTTAAATATTGTAAGGGAAGGACTGGAAAAGTAAGTTTAAAGTATTTTTACACCAGCAATGCACAAAAAGGCTCCTTTTGAAATGTAATACTCCTTGGTGAGGGTACTGTATTTGTTTTATTTTGCTTTAAAAGCCACTGGATAGTATCCTATTCACTTCAGCAAACGCTTATATTTTGTGTTCTTTAAGTGATTTAATGTATACAATTTATTTAATCGTGCTTAACCCTTTTTGCACTTTAAGAGGAGCTGCATGTTGTTGACTAAAGCAATATTGGAGTTCTATGAATGTACATTAATGTATTTCTTATTAAAAAAAAATGGACTGAACTGCTTCTTGTAGTAATTGTGTATACCATTTAAGGAAAACAATTTGACCTTTCTCAACCAAGCTTTTAGTAGTTCTTAATACTTGAAGTATTAACCGTATAAAAGCTGCTTGACTACTAATTCTGTATTGAAACTAATGTACAGTACCACAAAACCTGCTTTTGTTTTTGTAACTGCTAATGTGTGAGGATAGATTAATCCAAAGTACAATTCAGTTTATATATTAAATGGTGGTTGTACATTTTCAGTGTAGTGTTAAATGTGTGTAGGCCTGTAGTTGTTTTGGAACCAGCCTGTTCTCACATGATAAGTTTTTTTTTTTGTTTTTTTTTCTTTTATCATTCTGTGAAAATACAATCTTGGCCATTATCATTACTACTACTACTACTACAACCAGATGATGCATATCTTATATTGAGATTTGATTAATCTCTAATTTGCTTCACATGCATTGCTGTAATAAATTACAAGAATCCTTAGTGATTTTACACCAGGGGTGCCCAACCCTGGTTCTGGAGCAGGGAGACATCTAAACATGCAGGGCGCATGTTTAGATGTCTCCCTGCTCCAACACACCTGATTCTAACATGTCTCCACATGTCATATCTGCTAACAAAGACCAGAGGAGCTCAGGTTACCACGTACAAGGGACTGTGATTCCATTGTCCGCAGTGGACGCAATACTCCACAATCTTCACAGATAACAGTTGTTGCTTTTCAATATCTTAGCCTTATAGCACCATTTTGAAAGGAGTCTCACTCAAACACAAAATATGTTGAATTTAATGTCCCGTTTTATTCATTGAAATATTAATGAATGTGTAAATTCAGAGTAAATAATGTTTACAGGAATTAATCTTTTATTGATCATAAAATAATACTTGGCGTGGGCTGTATCACTGCGTATTCGTCAACGACATAATTCACTCATTCGATGCCGACTGTGCTGACCATCAGTGCAATCTATCACCCCCCCCCCCCCTTAAACAGCACCTGCACCAGGTCAGTACCTTAGAAGAGAACGCACCTCTTCTTGCCTCGCCACAAGAGGCGAGGAGGCAATACCGTTCACAATGTTCTAGTGCTACAGAGCTGGTACGGACTCACACATATTGGGCGGAGGGTGCGATACGCCATCCCCCAGCACAGTGGGGGGAGGGTGCGATATGTCATCACCACAGCACGGTGGAAGCATGCCCACGCCATCACCTAGTAGCAAGCTACACGGACTTGTCCTATCAGTTTACACTGTGGCTCGTACCAGCATTCATATCCCTGTATCTTCACTGGTGCAGGCCACAAGAGCAGCCCTCCTAAGGTGGCCCCCATTACTGTAAGGACCACCAGGCATCAGCCAGCAAGGCATACTGCTTCTCCCTGTTGACAAAGGCCGATGTTTGCAACGGTGAAGAACCAGCATGATGCACACAAGCAATGCGTGGTTTAGGTACGCTTGCCCTGGACTTTTCTACAGGTCCTAGCAAGGTACCCAGTTGCACCATTGCGTATCTCAGTAGTTGCCTGGCAACCCCCTGAAGCATAGAGCCACATAGGCTGCTCTGCTGGCTGGCTGGCTGGAGCAAGGATGGGGGGTAAAAGGTACCCCCCTACCCCCTGTGGTGGGGCATGGGTGGACTATCACCGTAGTCTAAATATTGCTGATACCTGGATGCCATTTCACAACAGGTAGGTTGTTTAGCACCCGTGGATTGTTGTAATTCACTCCCAGCAGTCTGTTGGAGAAAAACACCATCCTTAAGCGACAGTTGGCGTGTATCTGGAAAGATAATACAAGATGTTACTGGGAGAGAAAGCACATCAAGGAAAAATGGCCTACATTTAAAAAGCAATGGTCACACAGTAATCAGCTGAGAAAAAATGCATTAAAAAGACCTTGTGTTTTAGCCATGCTATTTCCTTGTGCATTGAAAAACACACACTAAAGGTCCTAAACATGCTGTAGATGGCTAGTGGTCACCTTGATGCGTTGCGCTGCCACATAATGGGATCCGTATGCCCTTCGGGTGATGTCTGGCAAGTTGACTTGGAACAGATTCCAGCCGTTGCCGAGCTGCATCGGCATGCTGCAGAGCGCCGGCTGCACCTGCGTCACACTTTGAAAGTTGCAGAAGCGGAGCCAGTGTTCCTTTCTTTTGCTATCCGTAACCTGACACGCAGATAATAAACAGGCTGATGCAAATATTGTGGCCAAACAATTGAGGTCCAAGCAAACAAGCTGTGTTTCGTGTGGGTTTAGGATGTTGGACTCACCTGAACTTCAAACATGAAGTGTCTATAGCTGTTTTCAATGACCAGTATCAGAAACGGGGACGTGATGTTCAGAGTATCATTTACGTTAACTGGCCATGTGATGTAGCTGTCGCTGTAGGGATAGGACAAAACAGACAACCCCAAGTGAGACCGTGTTGATTCATGTGTTGTTGTGTTTACAATGTGTGTAGTGAGTGTGTCTTGATATGTTCGTTGTTTGTTGTGTTTACAATATGTGTGTACTGAGTGTGTGTCTTGATATGTTTGTATTTAACATATATTATGTGGAATCTTGTGAGGCCAAAGACAAATTTCTTATCTTACTTCTAACTGGTAGATCAACACTAACTTACCTGACATTGAGCGCCCTTAATTCAACAACATAGGAGCCAGAGTCATCATCTTTTACCATCTTAACATAGCCATCATTGATCACCTGTGGGCAACAGTTATCAACGCTTACAGCTTCTTAATTTAAAAGTCATTCAAGCTCATTATTTAAAAAAAGGACAATTGATAACATATTTTTCCTCCCCAATTGTGTGGACTTTGTAGGCGTGTCATAGCATTGTTACAATAGCACAATTACATGATTATTGCATTAGAGAGAAAATAAGGCAGAAATATAGTGGGTGGTGTCTCTCACAGGCACACACTACAGCCACACACGCAGTATTTTAGTGATTAAATTCGTATAATTTAGCCTGTGCTGGCTACTAATTTGGCTGAATAGTCTAGACGTGTTGATGGAGATGATGCTTTCACTCATACCATAAAGAAAATTTGATTTTTTGATTCCATTTAAATCTGATATGTACATATGCTGGTATGTATGTAGTTCTATAAATATCCAGGCACATTCCAAGTACAATCAAAACCTTTCTGCTTTCTTCCAAATATAAATACCGGTCTGTATATATTGCCATGCAATGCGCTAAATACCAGGCAGTGCTCGGCCACCATAACACCAGTACGGTTACAGGTTTAATAGCTCAGGATCCGCACGCACAACCTACTGGAAAATTGTTTGTCTCTTTACCATATCTATTCCCACGCAGTTTTCAGTGTTTGTTAATATCCCTGGAATAATAAATTGCTATATATTTATAGTATCATATCTAGGCCTATTGTAGTACGTTACAGTACCACCAGCTGTCGTGCCCTAAAGTGACTGCCGATCAAAAGTGATCACTTTAGGAAAGGGTGCATTTTATGGTTAAATTCCCACATTTCTACAACTGATAAAAATGAATAGATGAATTATAATCCAGGACATAGAGCAGGTGAAATACTATAAATGAATGATCATTAAAAAATATATTAATTTTTCGGGAAGCTGCAGCATGGAAAATAGTTGTTTAGTTTATAATAGGCTTACCTTTTGAAACCAATTATTTGGCTCATCATATCTACTGAAGTAAATTGACAGAAATGTCGAAAACATTGTTCTGCTATACTAAAGTATTGTTCTTCTGCAAAGAGGTTTAGACTACCGTATTTATGTCGGTCGTAAATCCTTCGAAAAATGGTTATGCATCTGCTACATGAAGATAGTATCACTGTTGCTAGGTTACGCTTTTAGAGCGAGACCCGCGAGCCATCGATGGGAAAAAATACATCAAATGTATTTTCAAATAAAATACTAAATACCCTAATTGTAAGTGTATCAACATAAACTACTAAATACAGCAGCTACGCAATGTATCAAAATATACTACTGTATTTTTTAGTATTTATATACTAAAAAATACTTAATTGAACATGACATCACTTCACAAATCTAGCAAATGGCATTTCTAGCCTAATCACCTATACACTGATGGTAGTCATTATAAATGCAATGCAATGACATTGAAGCTATGCATTGAGGTCAAGCGTTTGAAATGGTGTTAGAGCTAGATAAAGCAATACTAAGGGTTAAAGGCTGACAAGTAGTTAAATTAACCAGAGGTCTAGGTCCAGTAGGAGGCCATCTCTGCAAAATCCCTAATGGAGTACATACAGACCCTGTTCACTGTGGGTTTTTGGTCTGGTTACAACAGGTTACAAATCATAGACTACACCCAGGAAACAGTATTTTATAGTATTTTTAAACTACAAAATACAGAACACTTAAGTATTTCGATACAAAATATTAAGACATTTTCAACAACTATATCGAATACAAATTACAAAATACTATTTTGTATTTCAAATACATGTATAAATACTTAACATCCCAGTAGTGAGCAAGGGCATATTTAATACTTATTTTTATAGTCTACATTGCAGACTAGTAGTAGTAGCCAAATAGATTAAGAAGTATTATACATATCTTGTTGACTCTACAACAATTATGTTAACTTCTATTTTATTTTTGTCAGAACTATATGGCAGACATGTTGCCCATTTTTATTATGGACGGTGGACTGTGGAGGTATTCTTATTTACCTAATTCCCTTGAAGTTATGTACCGTAGTTGGGTTTAAATTAATTGCAGATGTTGCACTAAAAGTGGATGTATGCATGGTTTTATAAATGAGGCCCTTGGATTAGTCATTCAAAAATGTAAGTGAATGAAAGCATCTCCTTTTATAAGCCTCCCTTAGATTGTACTCGCTCGTTTCTGTACAGACTCAGTCTTTAACCATACTGCGATAGTGATGTTAACATGGTGTAACTCTTCACTGATAACATGGTGAGATGAGATTGTCATTCTAGCCCCAACAATAGTTCACATTAGGCTACATTACCAAATAATGAAGTTAAAGAAAAATGTGCTTTATTTCTTTGCAGTTGGTCTGTTAAAAATTGAATGTGGTTATTCAAAATACAACAGGAAATACAATTCTGAATGGTGGCGTAAGATTGTTCTGTTCATTCCAGCTGGGAAACTTCATGGAAGTAGGCACCAAGCATCTTCGTACCTTGAATGTAGTTAGATCTGAAAATGACACAGAACCCCCGCAAGGTTAATAAAGAGTTATACACTAAAT
Source organism: Forbesichthys agassizii (assembly GCA_026546735.1). Lineage (NCBI taxonomy): Eukaryota > Metazoa > Chordata > Actinopteri > Percopsiformes > Amblyopsidae > Forbesichthys > Forbesichthys agassizii. Next base: position 8,666 of record JAODLL010005711.1, read on the forward strand.
ACACTTGATGTTGCTGTAGAGCCACCCGAGAACCCCAGCTCACAACAAATGTCTGCCAATACGGCAAGAACAACATTAGTTCATGAGGTGTAAGGAAAGGAACAGAGAGGAGCTCACACAATATCTCACACCATTCTGTATGGTGTGAGATATTGAGTTCAGAGTTACACATTAACACAAAAAGGCCACATGAGGTGGATAAGGATGTGCTTGTGCCGTGAATGACCTGTTTAACTTCTCATTCTGTGAGTGAGCCCCGTCGTCTGAGGACCCCATGGGGAGCAGCATGACGTTACGACCGGTGGCCTCTTGGAATGTCAGGGTGACGGGTATGCTGCCTCCTTCACGGGTCAGGTCCGGTTCCACGCCAAATACTACGGGACCAAGTAAGAACGCCAAGCACTTTTAGACCCACGAGACCCAAACATTTGTGGTTTTTGAACAAGTTTTATGTCTCCTCTGGCCTTCCCACCGCAACCTTGCAGTTAGGCTTCTTTTTCACCATGTACCTGTCTTCATGGCCCTGCGACCAGCCATGTAGTGGGGGTGGTTGAAGTCAGATACCCAGGCCTTTGCCCCATGACCCATGTAAACCTTTAGTTTGTTGGGGCTCTCTCGCTCAGAAAACCCCTTCTGCAGATATTCCACAACCTATATAATACAAAGAATGGTGACTTGTATAACATTTATCTTATGAAGTCACCAAAAAAAATAAACGTTTACATTGCACACATAAGAACAACGCTGCCCTCTGCTGGCCAAACAATTAATTTGATAGATTTTGCAACACGTCAAATTTGTAGTTTCAAATAATCATCTTCAAATTGCCACCTTAACATCTGTGAACACACAAGAACTTCTGCAATTTCCAATGGCTACCTGCTTCTCCACAACTTTGGGGTCCATGTCTGGGACGAGCCGGATGGAAAACTTTCCAATGACTTTGCGGGGGATAACAGTCTTGGCCCCTCCCTCAGAGAAAGCACCTTCAATCCCGTGTAGAGAAAGGGAAGGGTACCTCCAGCGGTGCATTAGGATTTCTTCCTAGTTTAAAGACAAAAACAACAAAAAAGCTTAGATGAGGATGTTTAAGTAAACATTTCCTTCTCAGTCCTTTAATCAACAGAAAAACGTCCTTGCCTTGGTCTTATGCAGCAGTTTGGCCACACCAACGTCCTTGCAGTATTCCTTCAAGTCAAAATCTATCTTCTCATAAAGCTTCTTCTCCTCATCTGTGAGTGGAGCTACATCCTTGTACATCCCTGGTATCATGATCTTTCCTTTACTGTCAACCAAAGAACCTATTGGGGCACAAGAAAATGTAGTCTTACATAATCGTAAATGCTGAATGACCAGAGGAATGATTACTGAACCACTATGCAATCAATGATTTGGAGGGGGATGAAAGATTACTCACACACACAATTTATTATTTACATACGTATAATACAAATAATGAATTGTTATCATAATAACAGCCGCGTGTAGCTGTACCTGCCAATATGACCAAATGCCTAATTGACTGAACTTGTTATACATAGCATGCGCTACACTACATTCAAGATGGTGGTAATGCACCATGTCGACAGTAGATGGCAGTAATGCACCAATAGTGTTGGATCCAACTTCAGTGGAGTTTCTAGGGCTGTTGCGGTGAAGAAAATGTCCTTGCGGTGATTAAGGGTGCCCCAATACCGCGGTCTGCGGTATTATCGCC
>JAODLL010005712.1:0-10381 GCA_026546735.1 Forbesichthys agassizii
CCCCCCTTCCGCTATCCATGGAACGGAGAGTGCTAACAAGCACAACACTTTAAAATGTACTGTGATAATCTCACTCCTCACAATTTTCTTTCTATTTTTACCTGCACATGAAATCACACCGCCAGGAGGGGTGAAGAATTACGTGTAAACGACACGCCCGTTTTATTTTTTTCCCCCATCGTGGTAGCAATGTGAACACCAAAGTCACACTTTGCAGAATGAGGGGAAATGAAGAAAAAAAACTAATTCTGCTGTGCTTGCCAAGCCAGCTTAGCTCACCTATTTCCATCACACCTTTAATTAACCTGTGTCACCACCAGTCTCTTAATGTACCTCCGTAAATTCCCCATCCACGCCTCATGTCCTGTAGCTAGCTGTGCGGTTTCCTCTGTCTTTACCGCTCAAGTCCTTGTGACTTATGCAATGTGTGTACATTCTTCTCCATCTTGTGTGCCTTTCCCCAGTCCCCACATACAGTGTATGTGCATGACACAGGGCTCCACCCCGGGTATATCTGCTGCAGTTATCAGTCTCAACCTGTATTCACCGGCTGTGTCCTGTCCTGTGTGGAGGCTAGGGCTGCAACTAACGTTTATTTTATTCGTATGCTGGGCTGCCGATGTTACAATTGAGTTTAATCAATTACTTTTAAACTTGTTTTTAACACAAATATAATTATTATAATACTTTTTTTTTAACACTTGAATCTGCCATCTCTCAGTGCTCATAGAAAACCCACAGCAAGGCAGTTTTAAACGTCTTAGCTGAACATCATTACTTACCTGATTAATGTAACAACTGAGAAATAAGTTTTTTAAAAAAGTATTCATTTAATTATTAGAACATAATTCATTATTAAAGTAAGTGCTTGATATACCGACTATCCGATAACAAAAACGATTTCTGTTGTCGATTTATTTATCGATAACTATGGTTACTTGTTGCAGCCCTAGTGGTGGCTAAGCCCTCTCTCTCTGGTTGGCTGGCCGTGGTCGTCTTCTGCAGTTATCAGTCTCAACCTGTCTTCTTGGCTGTGTCCTCTGTGGTGGCTAAGCCCTCTCTTCCTGGGCGGGGGGCTGTGGTCTTCTTCGGTGGTAACCCTGTCTCGCCCCCTGTCCTCTCTCTCAGCGTGTGAATGGAGCAGTGTGCGAGCACGGCCTCCCTGCTGGCCTCGGTGCGGGAGCAGGAGAGGCAGTTTGAGATGCTGAGCCGCGCTCTGGAGGAGGAGCGCAGATCATGTGCCGGTACCCTGCCGCGCCCCCTCCCCGCCATGCAGGTAATGCTACAGGCCCGGCGTATGCTTCCGGTTCGAGGCTATGTACCCCTACGAATAGGTTCCCGCATACCCTACAGGCCGATGTATGCTTTGAACCTATAGGCCGACGTATGCTTCTGCTTGGAACCTATAGGCTGACGTATGCTTCTGCTTTGAACCTGTAGGTGGTTGCTACGCCGGATAAGATTCGTAGGTCGCTGTGTACCATACGCTGTAACCTGACCCGCACCGCGCCTGTCAACACTGACTGCCAAGAACAGTCTTGTTGAATGCAAGGCCATATCAGACTGCTTTGGAATAAGGCATCAATGTGCACATGCACGGACTGTCTCCCGTTAACAATTTTGGTATAATTATGAGATTCGCTGGAAAGAAATGTTTTTGATATGCCTTGCTTGAGCATTATTAACCAAGACGACAATTTGGCACATGACAAGATGGGGATTTCCCTATGGGTTTACCCTTTTCAGGCAGCGAAAAGCGCGTCTTTTGTCAATACTATTTTTATATCGGACGGCACACATGCAGTAGTTTTCCATGGTCAATATTTGTATATGATATTCGCTGGAAAGAAATCTTTTTATATGCATATTTATATAATATAATAATGTTACACTGTATTCTGTGTTCTAATTTAGGAGCCTTAAGAAATGGCAGTTCCCTATAGTAGGGCTTCACATATGCACACTTAATGCGCACAGACCAGCGCAGAAGTTTAAAGGCTCGCAACGCCGTAGGCTCTGAATAAATTCAAAGCAGAAGCATAAATTGGCCTTAAACCATCCTGCCTGTTTGGATCAATTCACCCCATTGTTCTTCAACATCGTCATCACTGTCCCATCTCTGTTGGCTGGATGGCTGGTAAGCAAACCTGTCCAGGGGCTTGGAAATACCTCCTTGGTGGGTTTAGTTTGACTGGACTGCTTTTGCTTCTGTTTTAAAGTACAGATGCACCCCTAACTAGTTTTGTGTAGAAGTCAGGCACAGATGTGTCCCATTCAAAGAGTTCCTGTTGGTTTGCCTAGCTCGTCTGTTAGCCAAAACACATCTCCATCCTTCCATTCTTGTCTTAAATCATTGCGAATAACAATCCTTTCACCTTCACCCCTCAAAACCATGTCTCCATTGTCTAATTGCTCCCCACTGTGTGTGTGTGTGTGTGTGTGTGTGTGTGTGTGTGTGTGTGTGTGTGTGTGTGTGTGTGTGCGTGTGCGTGTGCGTGTGCGCGCGCGCGCGCGTGCGCAGCCATCAATGCTCTGGTGGTATTGTTCAGCCTTACCTATTTTGTTGTTGGCCCCTGTCCCACTGAAAAGCTGTTTGTTTTCAGTGCTAAAATGGATTGTGAAAGGTCATGCAAAAAGCATATTCATGTGGTTTTAATGTGAAATATATGATTGTTTTTCCCTCAAACTGTTTATTTTTAGGTAATTCATAATCTTAATTTCACTAAATTCAAGGGAGATGCATTAACCAGTGAAAAAAATATGATGCATTATGAGTCTTTGTGCTAGCCCCCATCCCCCCCCCTCCTCCCCCTCTGGCTAATGTGCTATATTTAGGCTAACCGTCCATTTGACACGCTCTCATTGAGTTTGAATGAAAACACATTGTAATTCCTTGAAGATACACTCAAACACCCATTCTTGGAATTTGTCCACTTTTTGATAAAAACGTTGTTCGCAGTGATCAATACACAGCCAACTGTTTTTATGTGATATTTTTCTCATTCCATTTTTTAATTTGCTTGCACATAGGGGCCTATATATTTGCAGGGCCATGTCCAGGCCCACATGATCAATGTAGGTAAAGTGTGTGTAGGGAAGGGCCAGAAATGCTTATCTCTCTTGTGTGTTTACATAGCCCAGAGGTTTCGGCATGCTTCTTGCATGCTCTCACAGGCAGTGCAACACCACCTTGGTTTTTGTTGACAGGTTTACACATGCTCTCGTTTCCCCCTCCTAGCCTGAGCTCCGCACCCCCTCTTGCACGGTGTCTAAGAAATGTGACTATTTGACAGCTCTCCCATGTCTCTACCACCACGTATTCCTGCTTTTCCCAACAGCGTTCCCAGCAGCCATTCACACACTACTACAGATTTGTTGTAGACTGAATGACTGTTGAGCAAGCTCTTCTTAGACTTAGAGCTCTCCTTGTGGTTGGAATGGAAAGTACGCCACACCCATTGCTTGTTCTATTCGGGCAACACCTCTAGTGTTAAATGGGTAACAGGAGATACTTTCACCTGTGGGTAATTTCTGGGTCATTCATTATCCATTGCATTGCTTCATTTCTAAAAGTTCAAAAGTATTTTTGCCATTTTATCAGCTACCGTAGCTTGTCACTGTGTTTGAGTGAAAAAGGAGCGTGCGTGTGTGTGTGTGTAAAATCCAGATGATGCTGCGATGATAAATGTCAGTGTGATTCAGTGTTGAAGCTAAATTGCGTTTCCACAGCTCAACCGTGCTAACGCTCGTACCCTCTGTATCGTCATCGGTGTTCACGTGCGTTCATATGTCTGCTTGCCTCACTGCCAGGCTGAGCAGACCGTCTCCTAACATCTGTGTGTTTTGTGTTTCCGCCCTCCCTCCGTGCAGAACGGCTGTGTTCCATGTGATGCGGACATAGGCAGGCTCACACTGAACGAGGGTCACATCAACGGGACGCATCACGTAAGCCGATTGACCGCAACAAGGTTTTATATGGACGGGCGCCAAGTGTCTGCTAGGACATCCCTGTGAAGACGTTTGCAAGTGCTCACGACTGCCTAGCTAGTTCATCGATAACACATTCCCGTCGTTCAAACCTTGTGAATAACATTCATTCATTTTAACTGTCCGTCAAAAATGATAGCTTCAATAGCTTTCTTACATTTTAAAGTCTTTTATTCAAAATCAAGGCCCTGCAAAAGATTTATTAAATGCTTAATATTAAAAGGATACTTTATGTACCAACAAATTAAAATGACTGCATTCATTCGTCAATTACTGATGCAGTGTTGAAAATAGCCTTTTGTACTTGTATTGTCTGAGTCGTTGGGTTTCTTGAATTTAACCTGAAAGTTTTTTTAATTTATTTTTATTATTATTATAATAATACAACAGTGAATGCTCCCAATAAGTATGATCCTTGTGTGGCTATAATGTAGTTGATGGGGGATTGCCTTCAAACCTCAGCATAATGACATCAATATGCTAAACCCCTACTGTCTCAGGTCTGCATGCCACAGAAGTGTTAGATCTGGGCTGGCGAGTGCGAGAATTTAAACGTTTCAAACACAATGTTTTGATGCTGTGCTTAGAAGCTGTTCCCCAATCGACCCAATGTAATTCATCAGACACGGGGAAATAATCTCTGAAGATACTTTCCTGTCTGAATTATTAAAAGAGTACACATTTTTCCCGAATTCACAGCTACAATATGTCTTATAATTGGAAGTATTTTTTTTATAAACCTGAAATGGCATGTTTACTAAAAAGTGTGCGTGCGTGTGCAGTTCAGGATGGATCCTGGCCAGATGGTGCAGGAGACGTACACGATGGAAGAGCCGCAGGTGGCTCCGCCTGTCATCTCTGTGGAGACGGGCGAGGACGGCACCACGCGGCGTACGGAAACAACGGTAATGCTCCGAAGCGACGGAAGCCTGCATCTGGTCGTTCTTGCTTTCGGGCGTGTCCCCGCCTCACCGTCAACGTTTACTTTTTCTCTCTCGCAGGTGAAGAAAGTGGTGAAGACCACAACCACACGCACAGTCATCCCCTCCGTGTCCGACACGCTCTCTATGGATGGCGGGGGCTCCGTGTCGGGGATGGGGGCCTACCTCGGCCCCAAGGACCGCCTCTACCGCCCGCCTCCAGGGGGGATGGGCCCGGGGCCCATGGACTACCCCACGCACACCGTGCCCCGGAACTACCACTACGGACCCCAGGGGGTCTACGACGACTACCGCCAGGGACTCCCCACTGACACCTACGCCAGCCTCAGCAGAGCTGTCCACATGGACGACCGCTACAGGTACCCGTGTCTTCCATGTTGACCGTGGCCAGAGATACTGGGGTACTAACAAAGATGGAGCACTGCATTGCGTTTCAGTGCAAGCATAAATGGAACGGTTCCGGCCTCTTAAAGGCAGGAGCAGTTATTCTCGGGAACGCTTGCTAATTTGCTATGCTCAAATCAAAACAGTATCCCTTTGCAGCGCTGCATCACACATTAAAACGCACTGTGAAGCAAAGCCACTTTGTTTATGTTAATATTTATGGAGCCAGGGCTGTGTGGAAATACCTCATTATTTTATTTTTTTATTTTTTTTACTTAGAAGGCTATGGGTGGAGATTTTTGGTGAATTTCACAAAGTGTGTTAGCTTACAATTAGCCTGCAATTGGCTGCCTACAATTAGCCTGCAATAGCTGACTATACCTTTTTAAGTGGTTGTTGTGACCTCAGATTGTTAGTAGGTACTTGGGAATTAATGTAATAAACTCAAAATATCCATTAACGCCACCTGAGAGGCATAATGGGCAACTATATGATGGTGAAATTCGTGGACCCCCCCTATCCCCCCGAAATTGAATGTGGTGTCCGTTGCACCCTCTGTTAAATTCCAGTCTCTCTGCTATGGTGGTTTCACAGCTGAATCTGACTGGGGATACATTCACGGTTCAACTCTAAACATGAATCGCTTGTCTCTAAATGGATACGTGTTGTTGACATAACATATTGCATGCTCCCTTTACCGATTTAATAGATCACAGAATACTGTAATAATTAACTCTTAACCTTTTAACTGACACTTTCACATTTCACTTTCACTATTCACATATTATGCGCTGAAAAACACAATACCCTCATTTCATTGAGTGCAGTTGTTTAATCATGTATTATTTGGACAAACATACTTAGTTTACCCCATAGTGCTCCCTTCCGTACTCATCTGGCACCACACTTGTGTCTTAATGAGCTTCACTTGACACTGTCTGGGCCTCTCTTTGTGAAGACCAGTCCAAGATGGCTACAGGACCCTGGATCCAAGCTACAGAGCCCCCAGCAGGAACCAGCTGGACCCATATGCCGCACAGCCGCAGGTGTGTGTGTGGGCGGGGGGGCTGTGTTTATCCTGAGCCTTATTTTAAACCACATTGTAACTGCCAGCTCAGCGTCACTTAACGGCAGAGTCAACCAAAACAAAATCCCTCCTCAGCTCCGCCAACATTGAAAAGCATTGCCAAGCGGCATTGTTGTTGTGAGCGGTGTTCGCCACCTTGTTTATGTTCCTATTTACGGAGTACCAGATAATTGTTTTTCATCATGCACAGAACGGTAAGCTAGTGGAATGCAAGGAGATATTTGGTGAATTTGACATTTCTATTAGCTTACAAATAGCGTACAGTAGCTGACCTATACCTTTTAATGCAGGATATTCAAAAGGAAGCTGCACACTGGAGCCCAGATGCAAGACAGTTTAATATATAGAAACCAACGTTTCCTTTTGAATTTCCTTGACGTTTACCAGCCAGCACATCTCTACACAAGGTGTGCGTTTTCAACTTTGTGATTTACCTTTAATGCATCCTTCCCTTCCCCCTATGATTACCTCTGTGCAGGTGGGCCGTATGGGCAGTGCCCTGGAGCTGTCGGGCATGCAGAGGTTTGTGCCGGAGCCGTACGGACTGGAGGATGACCAGTGCAGCGTGGGCTACGACGAGCCTGACTACGGCATTGGCCACCCCGTCCACTACGGCACCGTGCCCCGCAACCACTATGGTCACGCCCCCCCGCGCAGAACAGGGTGTGTTTGTGTTTGTGTGTGTGTGTGTGTGTGTGTGTGTGTGTGTGTGTGTGTGTGTGTGTGTGTGTGAAGACAGCTAGTCTTACCAGTCTGTTACACACGATTCATACCGGTGTCTAATGCACATTGCTAGTCATACCAGTGTGTTATGCACTGTTCTCAGCCCATGGCGATCTACCACCGCTGGTTGGGATCATTAGATGTTTAAAATGTAGGGTTAAGTATTGTTTAAATGTAATGGATTCCGCTTATCGAATCCGGTTCTTATCAATTCCCGGTTCCGATTTACAATATTTTGGAGAAGAAATGCAACATATTTAAAGAAGAAAATGTCCTAACTTTTATTTTAAGCTATAATCAGTCAAGTCAATGTTGGTGACACTGAAAGGATTCAGGAAGATTTCTTTAATAAACAATAATATAAATAAGATTATTCTTTTTAAATGTGAATACGTGTTAATGCATTTAAATGCTCAATGCTTACAGGTAAGTAAACACCGGGGTTCAAGCCCACGACCTTCCGGCTGGAAGCCCAACACCCAGACCACTAGACCATCCTGTCCTCAATAACTAAGTCACATTTTGGAACCGACTAGCAGAGCCAAAATTTGATTTATTTTAAGGGTACTCGGTTCTTGCCATTTTGGATTCTGTTTCAACTCTGAAGCGAATTTCGGTACCCAACCCTAGTAGAATGTACTTATCCAGAACACAACTGGTCCATATCTGGGCAATTGTGCTTGATGCATTAAATAAAATGTGTGACTATGATAAAGTGCTCAATAATATAATAATTTCAATAACTTAGCAGCAGCAACTACTTTCTATGTAAATATATAGCGGAGCAATTTCTTCCTAAGCAGAGAATGGCATCACACTCCCTCTGTGCATGTTGTATTATGAACACCTGTTTTGTGTTGTAATATCCGGGCCAGCTGCATGTCAGTGCATGTTGGCGCATGCTAGTGCACGTGTGTGCTTTGTGTGGCCCAGCAATTGTTTTGGTATGAGATGCCGGTGCGCTTAGTGTGCCACCTAGTGGTAGAAAGTCGTATTGGGGCTACTTTTTAAAAACATCTGGCACAATAAGCCCATGTGTCTGCCTGCAAGCTGTTGGAGGCAGACGCTACAGTTAGCCCACCGAATGTCACAGGCTCCCCTTGACTCACCACCCCCCACCCCCCCCTCTCAACCGTCTCTCCCCAGGAGTTATGAGGGCACCTTGGATGGCGACATGAGCGGCGCAGGGGACATGTACTACTGGGGAGGCGCGCCATTGGCCCAGGGCGAACGGGGAAGCATGGCCTCGTTGGACAGCACTCTGAGGAAAGGCCCCGGACCCCCCACCGCTTGGCGGCAGCCAGAGCTGCCCGAGGTCATCGCCATGCTGAACTACAGGCTGGACCCCGTGAGGAGCAACGCCGCCGCTTACCTCCAGCACCTCACGTACAAGAACGACAAGGTGTGTGGGCCTACCTAGTTGGCTAGACACTATCTGGTCCCTCGTAACAATTATAAATGTATTAAGTCACTTTGGATGAAAGTGTGATAATCTCATCGTTAAAAGAACCAAAGAGGTCCATATGTGTGCCAACAATGACCTCCATCCTGTTGGGTTACAGGTGAAGTCTGATGTGCGTCGCATGAAGGGCATCCCGGCTTTGGTATCCATGCTGGACAACCCAAACAAAGAGGTATGTTTATTTGCACTTTGCATACCGTCAAGAGAGAAATTCACAGCAGGCTTTAATTTTGGAATACATCCAAAAATCTATAGTTTTGTTTAAATAATTGTGATTTCAATATTGACCAAAATAATTGTTAATTTAAATTTTTTTTATTTAATAATCGAGCAATCCTAAAAAGACAGTCACCTGTTGTCTTAAATGTCAAGTTATGCAATCGGTAACAGAGAAGCTGTTGTCTGGTAGGTGCACCACGCAGCCTGTGGAGCTCTGAAAAACATCTCCTATGGCAAAGATGCTGACAACAAGATTGCCATTAAAAACTGTGATGGAGTGCCTGCCCTGGTCCGACTGCTGAGGAAGACCCACAACCAGGACCTCACTGACAGCATCACAGGTTAGACACAATATTAGCCCTAACATGGTCTTTTCAACTATGAACAAGGTCATTTGTTTACATCTGAATAGACTGATTACATAGGAAATTCTGCCAAAAAAAGAAACCCTCCATCTGATTATATCACTAATTCCAACAGGGAGCGTTTGATTAAACTACTGGATCCATTTGAGGGTTGGTGCATTGCATTTCTCGCACCACAAACATTTGCTGTGGTAACGAAACGGGAAGTATCAAAAACGCTTGAACAAATATGAAGTGGGACGTTTGCGACATACAGTCTCAACCAACGTGGGGATTGTCCGTTGTTAAACGCGCCGTGCACGGCTTCATTGGCAGGCTCTCAGCTAACAGTGACACGTTGTGATCTGCAGTGTTCCCAGATGAGGCTGTTTGCCTCCCTGCTCCCACGCTCCCCCAGCTGATTAGGTCATTAGCCACGCCTGTTTCCGCCAGACACACCTACCGACACTCCCTCCTGTACAGACGGCTAAACCCTTCCCACTCCTCCACAGTGGATGGGGATAAATAAATAACTGAATAGTTGTATTATTCACTAGCTATTTTTGCCTCTCATTTTCCCTTTAAGCCATATTTACTAGACACGTGGGTGTCACAATGTGTTTAATGATTTGTTGTCACAGGATTTTGGATTGGCCTACATAAGATGGTTAAGTGTTAAGAGTGACTGTATACAGGAATGCACCCCTACTACATAAGAGCATGCAGGGTTAAAGATATGCAGTGTTGAGACAGGAACGCACCCCAGCATAAAAACACACATGGTTAAAGATATGCAGTGTTGAGACGGGAACGCACCCCCACAAAAGAGCACACGTGGTTAAAGCCTTCCTCCCGCCCCAGGCACACTGTGGAACCTGTCGTCTCACGACTCCGTGAAGATGGAGATCGTGGACCACGCGCTGCACGCGCTCTGCGACGAGGTGATGGTCCCCCACTCGGGTTGGGAGAGGGGCAGCAACGGAGCCGGGGGCAAGGAGGAAAACTGCAAACCCCGGCATCTGGAGTGGGAGACGGCCCTCACCAACACTGCTGGCTGTCTGAGGTAGGGATCCAGTGTCCACATGTTTCCACTGGGGTGGGGGTCTTTTAGTGTTCATATAGTGGTCACATCTGTAGCGTTAGTATTAATCTAGCTGCATGTCTTCTAACACAATATGCACATTTATTGTAGTATTCTATATATCTTATCCACTGATTGTGTATGTTTTTATCT
>JAODLL010005714.1:0-10380 GCA_026546735.1 Forbesichthys agassizii
TTTCAAATAAAAATCATTATTTCTAACCTCGTCAATGTCTTGACTATATTTTATATTCATTTTGCAACTCATTTGAGGAAAGAATGTGTGCGTTTTCATAGAAAACATGAAATTGTCTGGGTGACCCCAAACTTTTGAACGGTAGTGTATATTCAATGATGATGGTTTATGTATTATAAGAAAAACCTTTATTCGTTTTTACCTACTTTTTGGGGCCTCTGTCAGTCAGGGACCCTTGGAATTGTTTTAACGCTTCCCCCGTATACGGCGCCCTTGGGCGTCGAGAGTCGCATACGGAGCATGTTTTAAAGATAGCACTAGTTGCCATGGAGCTCTATCTAAACATTTTAATTGAGTTGCTGTTTATTTTATTATTAATATCAATAACACTTGCATTGATGTAGATTTGAAAATTACAATATTGAATTTAACATTTTCAAAACAAGATTGTATGAATTAACTCTGATCTGGTATGTGCTCAAAGTTTAATATTGTTCGCATAACAACAAACCATCTCACTATGCTGAGACAAGCAAAATGGGCGCAGTTACAGTGGGAGCTGGAAAAAAATAAACAAAGACAAACATGGCAGAAAAGCTAAATAAAACATACTATTTATGCACGGATTGTGATCAAGTTATTTTTTGAAAGTAAAGTGTGACAGTTAAAAGGTAACAGTCAGCTATTTTAAGCTAATACACTGTCATATTCAACAAATACCACCTCGCATTTAGCTATTTTACCAATCTCTGCATGCTAAAAATATAGCCTACTTCTTTCTATACAGCCCTTGCTCGGTAAACAGGAATATAAACAAACGCACACTACAACTACGCCGTTTTGCTTTAAAATGTTTTTCAATGTGTGGGGAGGCCGGCAGAGGGATTTTGATTTGATCTCAAAGTTAGCAAGCGTTATCGAGAACTGACCTTGCATTTAATTGTTTCCTAAAAAGTTTTTGCAGAAGTGATAATTTTTACAAAAACAGAGTCTTAACAGGTGTGAATTAAATCAAAATGCTAGAACAAATGTGCTCATTCACACAAAACTGTCAATAAAGACACACAAATAACAATTGTGATGATAATGCCTCTTCAGGAACCATCCCCTTATCGTGTTGGAGAGGTTTGAGTGCCCCTATGAATCTGAGGGCTATGTTGTCTAAAGCCTGGTGGTCCTGGTAGGGTTTCAGGGATACCTAGAGACGAGTAATTGGGAGGATCCCTGATCTAAACCCAGAAGCGGGTTGACTTCTGCTCTAGTCATGGACTGTCTATAGCAAACACCATGTTCGAACATAAGGATGCTCATAAGTGTACATGGTACCAGAGCACCCTAGGCCAAAGGTCGATGATCGATTTTGTGATTGTATCATCTGACCTGAGGCCGCATGTTTTGGACATTTGGGTGAAGAGAGCTGTCAACTGATCAAGGGGTGGGGGAAGACTGGTAAACATAAATTGGTAAACTGGGACTGTCTGGACGAGGGCCCTGTCCGTGAGATCTTCAATTCACACCTCCGGCAGAGCGTCTCTGGCATCCCTGTGGAGGTTGGGCACATTGAACTTGAGCAATGAACAGAGCTTCCATTGCTGAAGCTGCAGCGGAGAGCTGTAGTTTCAAGGTCATAGGTACCCCAAGGGGTCGTAACCCGTAAAACATCGTGGTGGGCACCGTTCAGGGAAACCGTATCCCTTCCGGAATATGTTGTCCCAGAGGCGGTTGCAAGGTGCCAACTGTCCAGAAGGGCTGCAGCATCTGCGGGTGTGGGAGATGTTCGGAGAAGCCATAGAGAAAGACTTTCGGTCGGCACCAAAGTGTTTCTGGAAAACCGTCCAAAACTTCAGGAGGGGGAAGTGGGGAACCATCCAAGCTGCGTACAGCAAAGATTGGACACTGACCCTAACTGAGGTGGTAATTGGGCATTGGAAGGAACACTTTGAGGAACTCCTGAATCTGACTGGTTTCTCTATGGTAGAGACAGAGCTGGAGGCTGATGGGGGATCATCATCAAACAAACACACAACTCCTTTCTATTCGCCGATTCTAATCCGGATGAGTCACTAAAATGGTTTTCTTACGCTACTAGCAGGTTCGTTTTTCTGTGTGCTCTGGCTACGTTACGGGATCAGCTAAACCCAGTGGCTTTTCCAGCTGAGTGAGTGGTCGACAGGCTACTTCCAAACCTTGGCTTTACTCTGACGATCCCAAAACTGCCAACAGCTGTAATTACCACTGATGACGGCTTGATCCTCCACAGTAGTCTCTGATGAAACTTGGACGTGTTTCTCTGGTGGATGGTCTGCGGCCAGTAAACTAACGCTAGCTAGCGTTGGACAAGCTAGCGGTCTCCTCCGGCATCATGGCTTTCCTAAGGTACTCCGCTTCGGATCTCAAGAATCTCACCTTGCACCTCGTACCGAGTAACAATAGCCTTGATGTGATTAAATCTCTCCATCTCTTATGTCGCCCCCGCTATGTGCACAGGGCTGCTCGACGCAAGTTTGTTTACATGGAGACATCCCCGGCTAGTCCTGCTATTCAGTGCATTACTACTCAGCGACGACGTCATCAGAGTAAGCCGCGCCTATACTCATTTAATCTATGGCCCTTGGAACGGGCTGTTGATATCATCCCCCATGCCAATACATCTGGCCATATGTCTGCCTTATTTATGCTGCTGAACACTCGCTCACTATATAATAAAGCTCTACTCATACAAAACATCATAACTGACAGGAAACTGGATTTTCTGTGTCTGACTGAAACTTGGCAGAACCAAATTGACTTTCTTGTGCTTAACCAAGCCACCCCCCAAGGCTATAGTTACATACAAAAGCCCTGTAGTTCTGGCCATGGACTGGGCTGTCACACATCATGCAGATATCCAGATACAATAATTTCTAGTGCATGCCTCTTCATTTGAGTGCGTTCACTTTGCTCTGTCCGGGCCTCTGCAGCTACAAGTGGTCCTTGTCTATCGCCCACCCAAGGCATCTTACTGGTTTCCTGCCTGAGCTTTCTGGCCTCCTTGCTCTGATTTGCCCCACCTCTCCAGCTACCATTCTACTTGGTGACTTTAACATTCATGTTGATTTCAGTGATGTTTTTGCTGCAGAATTTTTGTCACTACTGGATTGCTTTAATTTTACACAACATGTCAACGGCCCCACACATGCTAAAGGTCATACACTGGACCTGGTATGCTCCACAGGCACAACCCCCACCGAGCTACAGACTGTTGACCTAGCTCTCTCTGATCACCTTGCTGTCATGTTCTGTTTCTGTGCACACACACAGAAAGTGTGTGAAAAGGACCATTACCTATCGAAACATCCCAAAAGTGTGCATACACAAACTATCCTGTACCCTTGCAGGCCATCTCATCAGCTAGCCCTCAAACTGCACAGTTGATGACTTGGTTAATAACTGCAATCCGGCCCTGTCACGTAGTCTGGACTCTGTTGCCCCCCTCATCACTCGATCTGTCTCCTTCTCCTGTCCTGCTCCCTGGTTCACTGCTGAACTCATGAAGGCCACAGTGCGGAGGCTGGAGAGGTACTACAAAAAAATCCAGCCTCACTGTCCACCAAGAAGCCTACCATGACCATGTTAAAAGCTACAAAGATGCTTTGTCCAGGGCGAAAACTAACTACTACTCTACACTCATTGGCAACCAACAACATCAACCTAAACAGCTTTTTTGCCAATATCAACTGCCTGCTCTGCCCACCTGACCCTCCTCAACCATCTGACGCTGCTGGTCTATGCTCCAGGTTCCTGGAATACTTCCAGAAAAAGGTAGAAACCATCCACCAGCAACTGCAGCTGTCCAGCTCCACCCATCCAACCTCACTGCCGCTGCTGGACATTAACTCTTCCACTGTATTCACACCGCAGGACTGCCTCTCCAATTTCACCCTGCTCAAAACAGCTAAAGTTCTGGAGCTAGTGTCAAAAGCTAAGGCCACGACCAGCAAAGGGGATCAAATGCCGACTGCCTTGGTGAAGGCATGTCTTCCAACTCTGGGTTCCACACTGGTCAACATCATCAACAACTCGCTGTTTTCTGGGGTGGTCCCCCCACCAGCTTTTAAAACTGCGGCGGTGATCCCTATGCTCAAAAAACCTTGCCTGGACCCAGATGATCCAAACCACTACTGACCAATTTCATACTTACCTTTTATATGCAAGTTATTGGAAAGAGCTGTGGCTGCCCAACTCAACCATCATATGCTCCATCACAACCTCTACGAGACATTTCAATCTGGTTTCAGGACACATAGCACAGAAACTGCCCTCATCAAAATCACAAATGACCTTCTCATGGCAGCTGACTCTGGCCATGTCAGCATTTTCATCTCACCAATAGGCAACAATACATCACCCTTAATGGCATCTGCTCTAAATTGGCCCCAGTCTCACACGGTGTGCCTCAAGGATCTGTGCTTGGCCCACTACTATTCAACATCTACATCCTACCTCTTGGGATGATCATCTGGAAACATGGACTCCTCTTCCACTGCTACGCTGATGATACCCAGCTCTACATCAGCACTAAGTCATCTACTCACCTTCCACCAGTGCCGCTTATCAAGTGCCTGAAGGACATCAAGAACTGGTTGTACAGTAACCTCCTCAAACTCAATAAAGACAAAACAGAACTCTTGGTGTTTGCCCCTCAGTCACTTCTCAAAAAAGTTGGTGACATCAGACTGGATGTGGATGGCTGCTCTACCTCTGCGTCCCCCCAAGTACGCAATCTGGGCGTCATCATGGACTCCACTCTCTTCTTCCAACAGCACATCAAAAACATTACTAAAATTGCTTTTTACCACCTTAAAATCATCTCCATACTCTGACAGTGCCTCTCAAGCTCTGTAGCTGAGACCCTCATCCACTCCATCACCTCCCGACTCTACTATTGCAACGGTATCCTGTTCGGTCTGCCCAGCAAGGCTACTGACAGACTCAATGTCCAGAACTCTGCGGCTAGGATGCTCACCCACAAAAAACTTGGACTTCACATCGCTGCCAGTTAAGTCCCGGATCAAATATAAAATCCTCCTACTAACATACAAATCTCTCCATGGACTTGCACCTCGGTACCTCACAGATCTGCTCCATCCAGGCACGGTCCCTGCGGTCTTCTGACAAAGACCTGCTTGATGTCCCTAAATCCAGTCTCTGGACATCTGGTGACAGAGCCTTCTGTGTCGGTGCTCCATCACTATGGAACAAGCTTCCTCTTGCCATTCGCTCCACCTCCTCCACAATAATGTTTACAACACAGCTCAAAACACACCTCTTCAATGAGACCTATGTGCTTTTAATCCCCCCCCCCCCCAGGTTTTGTTGTTGAGTGTCCTTGGGTTTGTAAAAGGCGCTATATAAATAACAAATAAAATTATTATTATTAGTTCAAGTTCAACCCTTTATTTTGTCCCCATGGGGCAATTAGTTTAGCAGAAAGTACCACATGACATACACAAAGTTGAGGGAATGAAACATTCCTAAATAAAGAGAAATCACCTATACCCAGATGTGGGCGTTGTTGGTTAAGGTATGAGTAAAAATATTTAAAATAAAAATAAATAAATGTATATATAAAAAAATAATAATAAAAATAAAAATACAAATTTAAAATAAGAATAAAACCGTACGGACCACATTTCATCAACAATAAAATAAGAAATAGAATAACAATCGTCAGAGTCATCATCGTCACCACCACTACCATAATTGTGACAATTCTGAGGCGATGTCTTGGATGACACACCTCTTCAACATTGTGTGGAAGTCTGAAACAGTGCCAAAGGAGTGGCAGACTGGGGTGGTGGTTTCCCTTTTCAAAAAGGGGAACCAGAGAGTGTGTGCCAACTACAGGGGTATCACACTACTTAGCCTCCCTGGTAAAGTCTACTCCAAGGTGCTGGAGAGGAGGGTTCGGCCGATTGTCTGAACTCCGATTGAAGTACAACAATGCGGATTTCGTCCTGGCCGTGGAACAACAGACAGACTCTTTACTGGGCCTGGGAGTATGCCCTTCCAGTCTACATGTGTTTGGTGGATCTGGAGAAGTGTATGACCGGGTCCCCTGGGAGATACTGCGGGAGGTGCTGCAGGACTATGGGGTGAGGGGGTCCCTTTTAAGGGCAATCCAATCCCTGTATGTCCAAAGCGAGAGCGGTGTATGGATTCTCTGCAGATTTCTCTGCAGTTTGTCTCTGCCAGGGCTGTGCTTTAACACCAATCCTGTTTGTGTTTGTTAGCTTTATTATTATTATTAGGAAGTCAAGCACCGAAGGTGCATAGGCACCATATGTGCTTCTATGCTTTCTTATTATTATTCTTATTAGGGGTCCAAGCACCAAAGGTGCGGGAACCCTATTGTTTTTCTATGTATTATAATTATTACATAAAAATCAGGGGTACAGCCATATCTACCTGGTAACTTTTTTCGGCCCACTGATAGAGCTATATCCCAAACTAAAGCACACCAATTTTCATGTCCATACACAAATGTCTTCAAAGGCTTATAACTTTGGCCCTGATTAACGTAGAAACATGCAACTGGGGTTCAATGATGCAGAAGCTAATGCTGGATAACTTTGCAGCAGACTATTTTTAAATGCATCTATTAAAATTTTCCGCCACACATTTTGTCCAATCTTCACAAAATTTGGCACACATGCTCATCAGACCAGCCCTCACAAATGATATGCCATGGCGTTTAGATTTTCGATTACGTCTGTCCATCAGAGGCAACCGAATTTGTCGGCGAAGCGGCGCTTTATCTCACCGTCCAAATGCCACCACAACCGTTACGCATCATTGGCATCCCTTCAGGAGGAGATACGCAGAGGCCGGCTCCATGGGGGCGCAATTCCAGATAAGCAATTGAAATGCACATAACTGGAAGGTAAACAGATATTTCAAACAAACTTGGTGTGTTTTGCACGTGTGTCTGCGCCGCAGTTTGTCGAGCTATGACATCTGGTCGGCCCTGCGGGGGCACCATTGCAGCTAATCGTTTCAAGTGAAAAGACAATTTTTCCTGATTGCAAATAGCAATTTGATCTAAAGTTGATGCGTTGCTAGGGTTTTGCAGGTTTCTTTGCTACGAGTCCTATTATGCAAATTTGCTATGTATTTCCTTCCCGTTTGGGGCCTGTTGTCTCCTGTTTGCGTCTCGCATGTGTCCTGTGTGCCTGGACCACTTCATTGCTGCTTGCAGCTATATTTAGGGGTCCAAGCAGCGAAGTTGCGGGAACCCTATTGTTTTTGTTAGTTTTATTATTGTTATTATTAAGGGCCTAGCCACGAAGTGGCAAAGCCCTTATTGTTATCGTGCGTTTTCTTATTATTATTCTGCCATTGAAGTAAATGGCAACCCCTAGAACCGCGTGGTAAAAAGTGGCCAATTTTGGCATGCATGTAGAGGTGCCATTCATCTGCCATTCCACTAATTTTCTTCCTGGTCCATTGCTCCCTATAGCGCCACCAACAGGTCAAAGTTGAGGTAACAAAAAAATCAATAAATTAAAAAAAATCACATAACTTTTGAACTGTGCCATGGAAATTTACAAAACTAGTTTCTGCTGATTCCCTAGACACTCCCAAATCCAACGCACCATGTGTCATAAAAATGCTTTTCCGCATGATGTACGTGCGAATAACGTAACTGGCAATGAGAGTGCAAATTTTCACACAAAGTTACAAAGCGCAAAGGGGTCAAATTAGCAAAAACTACAGAAAAATAATAATAATAATAAAACTAACGAAAACAATAGGGTTCCCGCAGCTTCGCTGCTTGGACCCCTAATAAAACTAATGAAAACAATAGGGTTCCCGCAGCTTCGCTGCTTGGACCCCTAATAAAACTAACGAAAACAATAGAATTCCCTATTGATTTTCAAATTATTTTCCGCCATCTTTGATTTTATGAAAAACATACTTTTACAAACTCCTCCTAGACCGTGAGTCTGATCTTCACCAAATTTGGCGTGGACCATCTATAGACCATGCCTATCAAAAGTTATTAAAAGAATGTTGATAGACTAAGTCGTTTGGCTACAATCGGCCAATAAAATTTGGAGGCGTGGCCTATTTAAACTTGAAGAATAATATTTTGTGACAGGATTGTCTGATCTTCACCAAACATGGTACGTTCATGTGGTGCTCTAGTCTGAAACACCTCTCTTAATTTCGACACATTTGTCCACTAGGAGGCGCAATAACAACATACACATTTTGGGCTGTATTTTTGTAATGCTTTGACCAATTTACATGACACTTCAGCGAGCCCTTCCGACAAATATCCCTTTGATACTAAAGATGATTAGTGGGCATGGCTTTCCAATAATCATGCCTACCATCAAATACTGTCAATCTGGAAGTGATGCTGTATCTTTGACAGGCCTCATCGATTGATACGAAACTTGACAGCCGACCTCTCCTTAGTGTGCTGACCTTCCCCAAGAAGTTTCATCAAAATTGTTGCTGTCGTTTCTGAACAGCGCCATCTATAATGTCAAAATCTGATCACAAACTGCATTTCTGCTTAAAACTAACATTTTAAACAAATGGTTGATTATGTCATATGAGTAGATTCCTGAGGTTCTCCTAAATCTATCGCACTATGTGACGTCACGATGCGTCATGGTTAGATTTTCCACCATCTTGGTTTGAATGAAAAACATACTTTTGCAAACTCTTCCTAGACCATTATCTCAATCTTCACCACATTTGGTGAAGATCATTTAATAAGCATGGCCTATAGATATAGGCCATGCTTATTAAATTATATTAAAATAGTGCTGATAGACATTGTCGTTTGGCTACAATCGGCCATTAAATGTACAATGTGTGGCCTATTTAAACTTAGAATTATTTCTTAAGACAGGAATGTTTGATCTTCACAAACCTTTGTAAATACATGTGGCAACCTAGTTTAAAGAGCTTCCCCTAATTTCGTCACATTCGTCCACTAGGGGGCATAATAATTATTTTAATTATATTCACATTTTGTTCTGTGTTTTTGCGATGCTTTGACCAATTGACATGAATTTTCAGCCAGCTCTTCAGACTCATGACCTTTTGACCCTCAATGTTCAGTGGCCATGGCTTTCCAGTAGCCACGCTTACTATTCCATCAATAATGGCAATCATGATGTTTCATGTCATGCATCTGATTGGCATGAAACTTGACACACCATTTATGTTTAATGTGTCAACCCTTCCCACGAAGTTTCTTTGTAATTACATATGCCAATTAATGCTGAACTTGGTAGTAAAATTGTTAGGGTTGCCCTGAGTGTGATAGAGTCCTTCTTGACCACGCCAAACTTTCTGAATGCTGCGAAACCAGGTGCGAAACCAAACTGCTATGGGTGCCCTGGGTGTGCAGATCTCATTCTGCTCATGCCGCCTTGCCCAAAGCTAGGCCCGACCATGGCTGCTTGCAGCTATATTTTGGGGGTCCAAGCAGCGAATCTGCGGGAACCCTATTGTTTTCGTTAGTTTTGTTATTATTAGGGGTCCAAGCTTTGTTATTATTTGGGGTCCAAGCAGCGAAGCTGCGGGAACCCTATTGTTTTCATTTTTATTATTATTATTAATATTATCCCAGCTAACAACGAACGTAACTGAGACATTTGCAACGTTACTATTAGGTCTCTAAGAGGTACTAAACGTCATAATACATTTGGGACATCACAGGCACATTCATAATGTTTCTGTAAAGTCATATATAGGTCTCAAATATCAGGTCAAAATGCAGACCTTTTGGAACATTAACAACATCCCTCTGAAGTCCTTGAAGGTTGTGAACATAATGTAATTTTATAGCTGTCCAGACAACGTTTCCAAACGTCATAATATGTTTGGGACTTTATATGCACATTCATAACGTTTCTGTAAAGTCATATATAGGCCTCAAATATCAGTCACAATGCAGACCTTTTGGGAACATTAACAACGTCCCTCTGAAGTTATTGAAGGTTGTGATAATGTAATTTTATAGATGTCCAGGGAACATTTCCAAACGTTAGATTGTCAACATAAAACGCTACAATCACAGGAATGAAAAGACATTTCGTTTATGTCAGGTGGTGTTATGTTTTTAATGTTGGCATTCTTAGAAGGAATTCATGTTCATTATACATACTCTAGACATTCAAATGATATTTGATATTACAATCATATTTATAACATTTAAAGTATAAGTGCTTCAAAATATCTTTGTCACGTGATATTTAGAACTTGTGGGACTTACTGTAAACATTATAGATATGATTAATAACACCAGTTTAACAAGGAGACATTTAAGATGTTAGTATTATGTCTAATATGACGTTATAGGCACATGCTGAGTTTAAA